>JAIEZT010001390.1:32864675-32887175 GCA_019594935.1 Periophthalmus modestus
AGAAAAGAGCGCCCCCTGTCCTTAGACCCTCCTTCTGCAGGAAAACTTAAAAAAAAACCCTCGAAACCTGGAAGAAAAACCCACAGTGAAGGAGGGATTCCAATCCCTGGACCAAACCAGGGACTTGAAAACCAGGACTGAACCAGGACCGAAACCAGGACCGAAACCAGGACCGAACCAGGGGACCGTGAAACCAGGACCGACCATGACCGAAACCCAGGACCGAAAAACAAGGACTGAACCAGGGACTGAACCCAGGAACTGAACCAGACTGAGCCAGGACTGAAGCCAGGACTAAACCAGAACTTACAACCAGGGCTAAAACACAGGGCTAAACAAGGACTAAACAAGGACTAAATCAGGGATAACTAGGGTTAAACCAGCAAACTAACCAGGGCTAACCAGACTAAACCAAAACCCGGGACTAACACTATGAAACCAAATCAGGGCTACTAACCCAGGACTAACAAAAACCAAATCAGGACTAACAAATCAGGATTGTAAATCATGACTAATCATAACGGCACCCCCCTAAAAGCAGGGCTACATCAGCTGAGTCTAGAAGTACAGCGCAGCCAAATATATAATTTCTCATCCATCACCATTTCCTTTCAATATTAACTGTTTCCCTGAATATGACAATACGTATTTTTAATCATTGGATGGAACAAAAAAGCTAATTTTCTTCTTCCTCAAAGTCGGACCTCTGCGCTGCTCCATCTAACCGACGCTTTGTACTGATGGAGCATTGAAAACATTAAAAAAGACCCAAACTGGATCACTGATGATTAGAAATTACATAAAGTCTCAAATGTGATGCTCTATAGTGACATGATACACAAGATAAACCAATAAAAGTCTTCCTGTAAATCCATTCCTTTGTTCAAAAAGTGCCTAAATTTAATCATTCTTTCATGGCGTCCTCTTAGGGCAGTGAGCTGTTCATGACAGACGAGGAGCGGCTGGCGGTGGAAGCTCGACGGAAGCGGACCGACAGGAGCTGAGCATCAGAAAAAAGTGGCACTGGAGACCAACAAAATTATCAAAGAGCAACAGGAGAAAGGAGCGACAGTAAAGTCCAATTCACTTTGTGCTCCATCAGGGTTTGTTCTCTCTCTCTCTCTCCTCTCGTGTCCTATCCATTTTCATTTAGGTCGATAAGAGCGATTCATTCTGAGCGTTGCTTCCTCTAATTCGCAAAAGCAAGCAGTTGACAAATATGAAAAATCAAAAAGCAGCAATTACATTACGGTAATTACACATCTGTTGCACAAGTGCTGGTGTAAACTAGCAGCGGGCTGTTCTTGTCTGTGTGGAAAACGCTGATTAAAATATCATTGATTATTTGGGAAAATGCACGACTGTGCCATTTGTGGCTGTGGGTCTTACCTTCAGCTCACAAAGGTGTATGTTATATATTACAGAGGCATTTTTTTATGTGAGGTCATGTTAAATGAACTAAATATTTAAAGATGAGGTATAGTGGACAGGGAGCTGCAGGTGGGTGCAGGGGTCAGAGGTCAGGGGGTTAGGGTCAGACAGTGGGGACAGGGGAGCTGCAGGGAACGTCATTGACAACAGGTTAAAAACAACTACACAAATTAAATTATACTTCACCCGAGGACAGTAATTTTGAGGCATAATAATATTTAAAAAAAACACAAACTGAAGTATTGTACATATAAGAATAAACTGTGTGGTTTTTATTTTAATCTATTTGAATTTTTAATAGTTTTTTTTTTATTTTATGCACATACTGATTCTGATACTACAGCTTCAACAAAAAAGACAGAACTGATCCCCAGTTGCATCCCTCGTTTTTTAAGTATTCTATGCCGTGTATCTGTTTGCTAATCTCACAATTCAGATCCCTCTGTTTAGCCCTGGGCGGCCTCTATAAATCAAACTGAACGCTCTTAACAGGAGGAGACGGAGATATCCCAGAAAATGACAGAAGAAGAGGAGCGTTATAAAGGACCGAAATGGATAAGTACGGAACATCTGCTTTGTTTTTATAACAGAAATCTCATTGTTGTTTTGAGCTGTAATCCCGTTTTGTTTCACTTTTAGGATTGAAGCTGTCGAGCGTAAACATAAACAAAGACTGGGAGGAAGACTGGGGGAAACAAAACAGACCAAAAAGCCCCAGAAGTCCCTCCCCGGCACCGCCCCAGATTAAAGACCCCGCCCTCCAAAAGCCGAAGAGTTCTCGTAAGGATTCTTCATACAATATCACTGCATGGATTGTTTCTTCTTAACACCATCGTAGGACTTTCGATTATGTTTTCGGGCTGCACGATATAGAGAAACAGGCGATATTCGATATAACTTTGTGTAGTACTCTGCGCTTAACGATATTATTGCGATATTTTAACAGGCTGGTTTGTGTTTCATTTGCAAGTTTTGTTAATTAAAAAAGTAAGTACTGTTATTTACTCGTCAGACTGTGTGAAAATAAAACCTTAAAGTGCATTTGACAGTTTAGACTATGTAACATCATTGTAGTTCAGTTTTACTACTAAATGTCTTTCCTTTTCCTTTCTATTTTGTCATCTTGCTGAACGTTATAACTTCTACTTCCTGGTTGGGCACAGACACAGCAGATATGTTGAGACAGTGGCTCAGTTGGTAGAGCGTTTGTCCACTGTTTTGAAGGTTGATGGTTCAAATCTCATCTCGACATAATCGGACAGTTTGGCGATGCGATTTCAGCTCCCACAGATGAATACTGTCCTTGTGTCCTTGCCATAGACTGTATATATCAGGGTGTTCCAAGCTTTTCTCATAAAGGGGCCACATATAAAACACAGACAAGCTGAGGGCAGATTGAGGGCCATAAAGTGGTCGCGAATAATACTGAATACTTCAAATCTGCTTTATTATTATAAGTTTAGACTGAACTATTCATGCTCACATCCTCATTGGGACACATTAAAATATTTGAGATGGGCTTGTTTAAAGTAGGTTTTTCAAAAAAGAACTACAGTAAAAAGTACTGTTTAAGGGCAATATGGGCCAACTCTCCTGGAAGCTTGATGGCTAAGAAAAATTGGTCTTGGCATTTGACCCTCGGGCCACAGTTTGGGCATGCTTTTGTATATAAATGGACTCCATCAACTAGCTCTAATTCACTTTACATTGAAAAACTTTGCCCTCTCTCTCTGTAACTGCCGTTGTCAGACTCATTTTGTTTGGTCTTAAATGTTCGTATTAACCCTCTAACATGAATCCTGGGGGTTTGTATTTCACTATTGTGTCTGTTAAATCAAGATATGAACATTAATACCAGACAAACAGGCACTTTTTTTCCCACGATTTTACTACCGCTAGTGGTAGCAACAGGTTGGTATTGACAGTGCCCCTCTGTGCTAAACCAGAGGTGCGGGCGAGAAGGGGTGTTACCTTTCAACAGCCCGCGCTCTTGATTGGCTCTTTGGTTGCTATGATACTCGTGGGTCAAAATTCTAAATATAAATTCGGCGCTATAACTGTTAGCCTCGATGAGCTTCATTTGGAGCCGGACGCTGTGGTGACGTCACACTCACTCGGTCACTTCTTTACACAGTCTAGGGTCCCTTGTGCGACACTTAACCCTCCATCTCCATGTCTGCGTACACTGGTGTTTGATGTACAAGCGCTGTAAGAGCCTTGAAGATGGAAAAGCGCCATATAAAAACCATTTACCATTTTACTATGACGCACATAGAGGGATATTACCCCCTAACCATGATGTCAACAAGGGCCAGAACCATGTTTAAATCTCCCAACTGTTATGATCTGACAAATGAAAATAAATAACATTTCATTTATTTATTTTCACTAAAAACACCTTTTTGTGCATAAATTATCTGTTGTATTTGAATTGGAACTGGGGGACATAAAGAGAAGGATTCTGTCACCTCCACCTCCATTTTCTCCTTTTCCCCTGACAGGTGATTTGTCATTATTTATAATCATGATAAATGTTTACCTCGGGCCTTTGCCACCAAAACAAAGTCATAATTAGAAAAATATATGAATCTGTCAAAATGCACTTTAACGCTAACTCAGCCAGCCAGAACCAAATTTAGTCAATTTTACCTAAAAACTGCACATTTCTGTAAAATTAAGAACATGAAAATGCCTGCAATCTATTTATTTAGTTGCGATAACGATTATTGCACCAGCCACTATTGTAATATCGATATTTTTTTTCGATATACTGCATATTGTGCAACCTTATGATGCTCTAACATTCTCCGCTCTTTGCATGTTGTTGACTTTGTGTGCGGTGGTGCCTCTTGTGTGCTTCTTCACAGAGGATGACGAAGATGAACAAGTGAGTCTAGAGAATTAGTTTGTTGTTACTGTTTTTGTCCAAATCTGTCAAATACACTTTTATTTACATGGTGCAACGCCGGATTTTCCTTTGACAACCAACTCTCTAAACGCAGCACACACAGCACAGAGTGTTTTTGAAATGGTTTTGTTGTGCTGCTGCTGGTATGATCAAACTGAAACCTTTTTTTGAACCTTCAATGTTTATGTTTATTTGTAGCATTGTGGCTGGTTTTATCGATATGATGGGTAAACTCCCGTCTATTCGCAAGGTAGTGTGTTACAATGTTTGCTGTGACTTTTCAAGTACTTCACTGTAGTATTTCTGTAGAGGTACTAATATCTTTCTTTCATGCCATGTCTTAACACCAGGTTTGCTGTGACACATTCGCTTCATACAGGGTGGCCCAAAAGTCACTGACACTTTGAAATCTTCAGTAGCTCCTATAATTCTTAAGTTATACTCACCAAATTTTAGCAGTAATAACTGAACCTTCCAAGATTTTTGGCAATATATACGGTTATAATTGTTTCACTTACACTTGAACTTATCACGACTTAAACTAGGGAAGTAATATAATGTTTTTTAAGTATCCACCATTTTGTGTTTGTCTCTGAACGGCCTGATTCAACACACTTTACATAACATTTAAAGCAATTTCCGGGCTTATGTCTCTTATTAGATCCTCGATATTACGTTTTAAGTCATTTATTGTCTGAGGTTTATTCACAACAAACAGCCTTTTCTTTAAGATAGACCCACAGGAAGAAATCAGGACTAGGGTCCTGGGTTGTGTGAATTTGACCCATGTGACTCAAATAGTACCACTGTACAATGAGGGTTTGTTCCTCAGTGCTATATTTGCTCATATTAATGTCAGAAGGGTCGTTCTAAAATGCTCTGAAAAAAAGAAAGAAAAATATGTAAGAAACAAAAGTTAGGAATATTTTTCAACTGTCAGTGACTTTTTTGGGCACCCTGTATTATTGCTCACTTTTACATGTTGGTGCTTTTAAAATAAATTAAATCCCGAAAGGAGATAAGAAGAAGAAAAAGAAGAAAACCATCCAACACCGACACCATGCGTGATTTGCGTAAAAGTAAAAAAGAGATGGAGTTTGAGCTGAAACTCGCCAAAGAGAAAGAGGAATGTATGAACGAGAGAAGCAGCTGAAAATCAATCGTCTGGTCCAAGAGGTAACAGCTCTGACTTTTCACTACAAAAGAACTGGGGATTTTAATGCTACGGGACACATGTCAGGAGGGGTTAGACCTGGTGACATTTTTGTGGAGCTGAAATGCCAAGGCTGCGGTTGTTTTGTGATTCTGGTGGCAGGTTTCAGAGACGGAAAGAGAGACCCAGCGGAAACTGAGAAGGTGCAGCACTGGGTGGAGCGGCTTTGTCAAACACGACTCGAGCAGAAGTCTCATGTGTGGAAAAATGACTCTCCAGAGGTACAAACCGACCCCAGTCCTTTTTATTTCATTCATTTTTTTAAAGCATTTTGGTTTTAGTTTTTACGATAATATGATGAAACTTATAAATATGACCTTAATACTTACATACAACATAGACCCATAGATTATATAGATTAAACATGCACTATTTGACTTTTCTGGTTGGGGTTTGCCACCTGTTTATCTCCATGGAGCTTCGCCTGAATATTCCACATTATGACATTAAGCAAGGCAAAGGCAAAGTAAAAGCTTTCGTACTTCAAATGTACGAAATGTACAAAGTAATTCAAAGTGCTTTACAGGATAAAAAACAAACATTAAAATCACAAATTTTACAACAAATCAAAAAATAAATAATTATCATAAAATTAACATTAAGGTTTCTATATTACTCAAATTTACTCTTTAAGCTTTAAGTCATGTTATATATGTTGTTAGCTCATCAAAAACAGACCTGGAGTTGTGTTTCACTCATGTTTTGAGTCACACTTTATTATTAGTCTGTAACATCTCCAAAGCTCAAAATGCTCCGTTCCACTTTGTTATGTCATGAAGTGGTAGTTTTCAAGTTAACAGCTCCTTTTCACCGTTAGATTTTTCACCTTTAGTTCAGTGGAGATTGGCATTCCAGGGCTGAAATCATCCAAATGATTCTAGTGAAGGTGCGTGGAGTTTAAAAACACAGTGGAAGCACTTCCTGTATTATCACACATGATGACATCACAAGGTGGAACAGAGTGTGTTCAGTTTGTGAGAGAAGAACTCAGGCCTAAATCTGCAGGTTTTGTGAAAACATGTGTGAATGAAACAAACACAACTCCAGGTCTTTTGTGAGGAAACAACATTAGAACAGATCAGAAAACAAGCCTAATATAGATCCTTTAAATCTCCACGGAGACAAACAAGTGCCACCAGGACACAGGTCAGATCTGTGGAAAGGTGAGGGTTTTTGTTTATTTGTATTTTAATCAAATTTTCAAAGGATACAGTTTTATGGACACCAAAATGTCCATCTTCCTTACCACAAAATTTTTATCTATATAAAGTTTTTCTGTGTAATTCCTCATTCGCTTCTCAGATATGATCCAAAAGAAAGAAAAAAGGAAAAAATTCAACTGGACTAAAGCTTTTTAAGAGTGAAGACATTTGGCCATCCAAGTTCTTCAGTTTCTGGTCAGATTACTACTGATCACTGCCTTTCTTCTTTTGTGTGCAGTTGACGGAATCGATTTTTTCTTTTAGTACATAAAGTATTAAAACACATACAGTAGTAAAAAACAAAATAAAAAACACTGTAGCATCAAACTGGAGAGTGAAAGATCTTTTATAAACTGATCTCTCATCAGAAGCTTCAACTTTGCACTTACACAAACCAAGAAAAAAGAAAGAAGTTAAAAAAAAAAAAACCTTCACAAACCTCACAAATTCTGACCTGTGTCTAAAGTATTGTACTCAGCCTTTCCAGATAATACTGAATTTCTCCATTATATTACAGATACAAAGCAAAACATCTCCTCATTCTTCCAGTGTAGCCGCTCGTTCTGTTTGTCCCAGTCAGCAGCATGATTCACGTTACATTATAATCATCTTTTCTCTTCTTAAATGTAATATTTTCAGTCTTTCCCAGGTACAACATTTCAAAACTTGATGGAATTTTAATATTTAACTCTTCATCTGTTACATTTTTTATTTCAAAAAACCGAGTATTGGACCCCAAACATGTGGAGGTGATGTGTTTTTATCTGCACCAGGAGCGTTTTGTATCTGCAGACTCTCTGTGCTGTGGAGAATCGTGTTCTGTTCTGTTCTGTTCTTCTCTGTCTCCAAAACAAAGAGCTGCTGGTTTTTCAAGGACAAACACGTCTCATCCGCTCCTAAAATTATAATGTTTTGCCTCCTTCTCCCGTCTTTCCTTCTCAGATGCTGTGTGCACACTTTAAAATCCTGCAAAGCGGTGAACAAATAACTTTGATGCTGTGATGTATAAGTATCTGGGATAGTTTTCAGAATACTCGGCTGAGATAAATCAAATTCACACCTGTTTTATTTCTTCACAAAGGTTAAGAAAACTCCTGCACACGGTCTCACTCCTGCACACTGTCTTACTCCTGCACACTGTCTCCCTCCTGCACACTGTCTCACTCCCGCACACTGTCTCCCTCGAATAATTTAAACAAAACATTGCACTACAATAATAATAACCAAATGGCTAAATATAAGTAGACTAAATATGTCTTTTTGTGCACAAATCTCTCACTCATCACGGCTGCTCTGCTTGTGAGCGGATTCTTCTGCTGGTTCAGGTGTAATCAGTATAAAAAAAGGCATAAAAAACAGAAGATTTGTCTCTTCAAAAAGATGTCTGTGTAATCCCTCAGTCGTCCAGGTCTGATCCATTGCAAAAGATGAAATTTAAGTCTGTAAACTGGGCAAATCGTCGTAGGAGTGTAGATATTTTGCTGCTGATCCCATCCATTCTTCAGTTCTGACGATTTGTCCAGTTGACATATTTAAATTTCGTCTTTTGCTCTTTTCAAAAACGAGATCCGGTTCCAGACATTCGCGTTAAGGAACCGTTCAAAAGAGCCGATTCGTTCACCAACGTCACATCACTAGCTGCAGGTATCTGTGAAAATCCTCATTATAAAGACACAAATCAATATCTGCTGAAAACCTCTTAATCATCTCCCAATTATAGATGGTATAAATAAGTCTTATTAAGTCTCTATATATCGAGTCTATGCTCCCAATGCCGTTTTCGACCATTTCTCGCGTTCTAAATATAACATTCATTTTATTTGGTGTGAAATCAGCTCAATATGTGATCCATCTCAAGAATCTGTTCTATTAAATTATCCTTTTTTATGATTTCAGACCAAAACAGTAAAAGTTTTTCCTGGTATTTTTGTATCAGTAAAAACACGTGTATCTGCATAAATCCATGACATGAGCAGGTGGTGAAACCTTCTCTACAAAAGTTACCTAGTGCACCTTTACAGAACAGCTCTGAATTTGAGGAGAATCGATACTTTGCATGCAACATCCTCTGGGGGTGTGGAGCTAAATGTAGGAACTGCTCTGTCTGAAGCTCTGTTACTCAAGTTAGAGTTTAATCTGCGCTTTTTTTTAAGAACAGATTTAGCTGGAACTACAACAAGTAAGATAGTTTTGTACTGTTTTGTACAAGCCTGTCTAAAATAACATTACAGTCACAAACTAGCTAGCATTAGCCAGCCGTTTTTCATCATTTTGTTGAAAATTAAACTCCTAAACAGGTCCATGAACACTCGGATTGATCATAGACTCCTGAAAATGTGCTGTTTAAATCCATTTTGTTTAAGTTTTTTTAGTTTCAGACCATTTAAAAACTGTTTTGCTGTGTTTGCTTATGTGTAACATGGTAACTACTGACCAATCTGCAATAGACATACATGCAGAATCCCCCCAGTGTGATGTCGCTGCACAGTATCAATCATTTATGTTAAAGAAATGTATTGGATTTGAGTACTGGTGGATTATAATATCTTGTACTTGTTTGTGTTTGATTTGAAGCTCTCTCCTCCTCGCTCTCCTGCGTCGGAGCCAAAGGTGAAGCGTTTTGCCGGAGGTCTTCACTTGGCCACGACCGACCTGGACGACATAAACCTGGACCAGGTGGACCAGAGCCTGAGAGGCCCTCAAATCAAACTGTCCCCCACTCAGCCAAGCACCAACCAGCCTCCTCCACCTCCACTCCCACTACCTCCCCCCTCATCCCCAAACTCAACCCCACCATCGCCCCCAGCTACTCCCCTCAGCGCAGGCCTCCATCCCCTCCCCCCATCCAGAGGAAAGCCCCTTCAGTCCCGTCAACGCTGACCAGCAGAGGACGCAAGCCTCCCCCGAAACAGCAGTCCCGCGCTCCGTTCCCGCAGTACGCCCCTCCTAGCTCCAGCTCTCACACATCGCGCCCACCCTTCCTCTCCTCAGCCCGCTCCCCGTCCCACCCCTCCCCCGCCGCCGCCCCCTCCCCCGCCTCCCCCTCCTCCTCCTCCACCCCCTCCCCAGCAGCCGCAGCAGAAACCCAGAGAGCCCAAAATCGGACGGTACCGCCAGCTCGAACAGCCGCTGGCCCCGGTAAGCCCCAGCCCCCCAGAGCACAGGAGCGAATGGGAAACAGGAGGGTATCTCCCACGGGGGGGCATCTACTCATCCAACAACAGTGAGGTGTCCTACCCGCCCAGTCCCAAGGTCAGAATCACTATAAAACCGTCACAATTGAAAATACTGTTGTATCTAAAACACCTGGAAAGCTAAAACTATGAAATACTTCAATAATACATAAATTTACCCGTGTTTAAATGATACTCCCTCAACATTTACATGCTCACAGTTGTATTTTGATTGATACCTGCATGGTTTAGTAATCCTGTCTTGAATTTAAAGCTTGAGCGCTAAGAAAATTCCACCTACTCCCTATCCCCGCCCACAGCTTTGTATTTACTTGCGATTATTCAAAAAAGCTGTAGTAGGGCCCATGAAGGACCCATGTTATGCTATTTTCTCATCTATGTTCACACACAAATTTTGAGCTTTGGAGATGTAAGACTAATAATAAAGTGTTACTCAAACATGTGAGAATGTACAAAACACAACTCAGGGTCTGTTTCTGTGGAGGTAACGTGGCTTAAATGTCACAAAAGTCAATGCTTTGTAATATAGGACCTTTAATAAATGGCAGTTTACAATGAAAAAAATGTAAGAACCCATTTTTTTATATGATCTAGGTAGTGAGAAATACCTCCCATGCGAGTCGTGTGTCAGCTTCCAGTAACAGTCCATTGGTAAGTCTCTAAACACGCTACATTTATTATCCTGTTGTGTTTTTACACTTAAGCTTTCATTTTTTTTAACTTTCACAGCAACTAGCTCCGAGCCCTCCCAACCAGCGGCGGCAGACCAACCCCATGTCCAAGCCCGTGATGCTGCCTCAGTCACAGACCAGCAGGCCAGAGGTTCACAGGACCGCCGTGCGCTCCGACGGTTTGGTATGACGCAATTCAAACACAATTCAGCCATATACAAAAGCTGTGTGTCCCTGCAGGGTTTTGTAATGAGGGGAGATGAATGAATGGAGTGAGAATCCAGGGCTCTACCATCTGCTTTCCTCAAAGACGTCTGTGGGTATTAGATCACACTACAGGGAGGCAGCATGTCACCTGTCACCAAAACGGATTTTCATTTTGAGTTATTTTCCAAGTCAAGGTTCATTAAAAGTGTAGATGAGCTTTTGTTTTACATGGAAGGCTTTTTAATTAGTCGTCAATGTGCAAACAGAGTGACAGTAGCTCAGTTGGTAGAGCGATTCCAGCTGCCACAGATGAATGCTGTTGTTGCGTCCTTGGGCAAGATCGTTAACCCACCTCATTCCAGTGTCTGCGTTCACTGGAGTATGAATGGATTAGTGGTTCCTTGATGTAAAGCCCTTTGAGTGCCTTGAATATGGAAAAATGCTATATAAAAATGTGTTAAAGGTCTTACATTATGCAGTTGTCTCCTGTGACCTTTTCGCCATGTTATAATGTCATCACCTCCCGTTTCATTCACACATGTTTGAGTAATCCTGCAGTATTAGCCTGTCTACATCTCCAAAGCTCAAAATACTCTGTTCCATCTCGGAAATTCCAGGCCTGAATTTATCCCACTGATTCTAGCGAAGGTGCATGATTTTTAAAACACAGTGGAGCACTTCCTGTATTACAACGTGACATCACAAGGTGGAACAGAGTGTTTTCTGTTTGAGAGAAGAAGTCGGTTTAAAAAAAACAAAACACAACTCCAGGTCTGTTTGTGATGAGGAAACAACATTAGAACAGATCAGAAAATAGCCTAAGATTGGTTCTTTAAATAAACTCATAATGACATCTTGCCAAGCTTTTACTAAAAATAATGCCTAAGAAAAATATGTTATCTGGTGTCACCTTATGATACTTATGTCAAAAATATCAGATGGGAAATTATCAGATTTAAGAGGAATACACAAAGAAATAACACAATCTTTCCTAATCTAATGTAAAGAACGAAAACCTTGAACGATGGATTAAAAATAAACCTGTTCATAGCAAGTATACACCAGGAATTAATCCCAGGGAGCATATCTCACTGTTTGAGAGTGTAAGATTATACAGTCGCTGTGGGCCGCAGAGGTGCAGAGGTTGGAGCTGCAGTGGGCCGGCCCTGTCTCTGAGTCCGCTGCTGTGTCTTCTGGGGTTTACACCGGTAGATTTGAAATCTCACAACTGTCATGTAATGTCAAAATGGGTTGGTAATGATGCAGTTCTGTCCAAATGTGGAAGAAATGAATATCTGAGATGGTGACTTGACTTTAGAGCGGTTAATACATTGTCTCAGTGGTAAATCTAATCTTTTAAAAATGGAAAAATGCTCTGGACTGTCTAAAATTAAGAGTAGTGGGCTGCATTTGATATGATCCATCTCATAGAATTATTATGCGATTCATTTACTGATGTGTTTTTTTTTTTGGTTAAAAGCAAAAAAAATGTTCTATAAAAATAATGAAAAAAAGTCAAATAAAACTAAACCTGTTCTCTGATCACTGTGTTTCTTCTGTCGTAGCCTCCGGAAATGCTGAAGCGAATGGTGCCTTTCAACACATCCTTCAAATCAAACAATAAACGACAAGTATATCTCTGACGATGAGCTCGTTTGCACCTGCCCTGCAGCCCTGAGTGAAGCTCTCTCCTCTGTGTGGACCTTTCAGTGGATCTGTTCAGCTCCACTGGATCCTCAGGGACTCCTCCTCCTCCTCCTTCATTTTCCCCTCTGTCCTCTTCTTTCTTGGCTTCTTCTGCACATTTTGTTCTGTGCAGCTGTCGGATAACACACTGCTAGATTTCAAAAGACATCATAATATTCTAGAGTCATATTAGCTGCAGATACAGGGCAGCTCCACATTAATATAGTTAAAATGCACTTGTTTTGGTGTAATTTAGCACGTTCTTGGGTCTAATGAAACAATTAAGTTATTTATTTTTGAGTCAACCTGTTTGATATTTCATGGCAAAGTACAATTTTAGCAATAGGAGAAATCTGGCTCTTGCATTTGTGAGTAAAACATAATCTCTTTGTAGAATCTGAAAACAACTGAATAAACAAGGTCCATTAACGATTTACAAGGTGTTAAAAGCAATTAGTTACTTGCTTATTATTCTAAAAGCAGTGGTGGAATGTAACAAAGTAAAAGTCGTGAAGTACTGCACTTAAGTAAAAGTTTTATGTGTCTGTACTTTACTTAAGTGCATTTTACTACCATATTTTCCTGACTACATGTTGCACAAACCATTATTATGTACAAATGCATAATAATGAAGAAAAAACATATATAAGTCACTGGACTAGAAGTCGCATTCTTTGGGGAAATTTATTTTACAAAATCCGAGACCAAGAACAGACATTTTATCTTTAAAGGCAAGTTATAATAATAAGAATAAAACAGAGAAGAACAGGCTGAATATCAGTACAACGCTATCATAAAATATTTATATTTACTCAGCTCCATGAAGCACAGACGGAACTGAACACGTGTCTGGTTTGACTCAGACTCAGCAGATTGTTTTTCTTTTAGGGGATATTTTTGTCCAGTGTTTCTCAGATGCTTTTTAAATTACCATAATGTTTAAAGTTTAAAATTCCAATGGTACAGGAGGAGTAGATAAAATAATAATACAGACATTTATTATATATTTTAATAATTTCACATATAAGTCTTACCCCCGACAAACTATGAAAAAAGTGACACTTATAGTCTGGAAAATACAGTACTTACTTTTATTTCACTACATTTGAGAGCAGTATCTATACTTTCTGCTCCTCTACATTTTTAAACTGGACTGAAAAGTAAAAGTATGTTTAATATTGTTTAAGACCTGCTGAAAAGGCTGAGGGTTTAAACAAATAAATAAAAACAGCTAGAAAAACCCCCTCAAAAAAACAAAATTCAGCACAAAACTTAATCAGAAAAACTACATTTGAAGCTTCATTAGATCAAAATCTGCCCAAAATACTTTTACTTTCTCAATACCACAGTTTAGTCACAAATACAGAGGACAAACTGTATCACTTCCCTTTTGTGTGTCTGTATGAATCATTCATTTTTAGACGTGTTTTTACTCCGTGTTTTTACTCTGTGTGTTGTCATCTTCACGTCCTGTTTTAATAGAGTTGTGTGCAGTGGTTTCTGGGATTTATTCTTGCCTTTGTGTTTAACCGAGGCGCCGGACCGTAAAAGACCCGGTGCTTTTTGGAGTTAATGAGTGAAGGGATGTCTCCATGGTTTCACTTCATTCAGAACAGGGTTGAAAACTTGGTTGTCAAAGGAAACAGGCCTGTTGCATTATGGGACAGATATTTAAAGACTGCAGCTGTCTACTTAACGCCGCATTGGCTTATTGATCCATTAATGAATTGTATATTGATTGTTTTACAGGTCTTTGAGAAGCACGGGGAGGATTTCGACCCCTACTCAATGGTATTGTGTCTGTCTTTGCTTTCTCACTAATGTGTTATTAAGTTGTGAAAGAAAAGGGTTGGTAATAAAATGATCGTACTTTATAATAACCACCATTTTAATAGCCTTAAAGGGCCCATTTTACTCTGTTTATGATCTATGTTATAACGTTTCCTCATCACAGACAGACCTGGAGTTGTATTTTTTGTTTCATTCACACATGTTTAACACACAAACCCTGCAGATTTCACTTAAAAACTACCACTTCATGACATCACAAGGTGGAACAGAGCATTTTGAGCTTTGGAAATGTAGACAAACGAATAATTAAGTGTTACTCAGACATGTGTGAATGAAACAAAGCACAACTCCAGGTCAGTTTTTGAGGAGGAAACCGCATTATAACAGGACTTAAACCTCACAAAAGTCAGTTTTGCGTAATATAGGACCTTTAATAAAGCCTGAACAAAGACTTAATGGATTTACAGTTTATTAAAAATGATAAGTAACTATTTTATTAATCCCATAACATCTTAATTAAGTAGAAAAAGTGGTTATGAGTTCATTATTAAGTCTCTGTGCTGTATTTAGGCAAGTTAAGGTGTAGTTATTAAAAAGAAGAACTGTATTTTTGCTGTTTGCTGTTGCATTTTGTGCTTTGCTGCTGTTTTAAATTATTTTTATCTAAAGTTCTCAGCAGATCAGATAGCCGGACGAGACGTGAGGCTACTGCGGATTAGAAAGGTACTGCAACTACTGTACTGCAACTGTTCAAACTTTAAAGCTGATATGAGAAATGACTGAGTGTAATCTCCCCTGAAAAAAAAAAACACTTTCTTTTGTTTTAATGTATTTTTTCAAAGGCAGGACAGCTCGACCTCGCTCTGGAAGGAGGTGCAGACTCTCCTCTTGGAAAGCTGGTGGTGTCGGCCGTTTATGAAGGAGGAGCAGCCGATAAGAACGGTGAGCAGTTTAAAGCAGGGGTCCCCAACCTTTTTTTGCACCATTGACCAGAATAATGTAGGTTTAATTTTCACGATAGCTAAATATGGCAAAAATAAGTTAAGTGCATAAAAAATACACCTCACTTATACCACGGAATCAGAGGGACCTGCGCTTGTGTCTTCTTTCCGTCTTGTTCACGTTTGTCTCTTTCAAAAACTCTAAAGTCTCTTTTACTCCGGGTCTTAGTCTCCATGAGCCGAAAGGTTTCATTGCCTCGTTCGACTCAGTGTGAGACTCACCTGTGAGACAAACCCAGATTTTAAGTAGTTCTCCTGGTGTTGTCTGTTAAATGTATCTTTCTTTTTCTTGGAGGTCGTGGCTCCTCTTCTGGCTCCTCAGTTTAGCCTTTTCTCCTTTGCAAAAAAAACTCTCCGAAGACTTTTGTTTTGTCTCATTTTCACAAGCTGCATGACAGATGGATTTATGTGGAGATTTACTGTCAGGATTTTCATTTTATATCTACAGATGAGTTTATTAGTGAGTCATGAGGGACGGGCCAAAGTTATGTCGGAGAAGATGCGTCGCTGATGAATTATTTCCTGTTTTTGCAAATGGTGGTCTTTAAACCAGTGGGACCACATGTTTAAAGGGCTCAACAGAAAACACACATTCTTTCATTCACAAACCTCAAAATGCTCTGTTCCACCTTGTGATGTCATGTAGTGGTAGTTTTCAAGTTACTTTTACCTAAAATTCACAATTCCCGGGTTTAAATGATCCAAATGATTATAGAAATGAAGGTGTGTGGAGTTTAAAAACACAGTGGAGCATTTCCTGTTTTACCACATGATGACATCACAAGGTGGAACAGAGCATTTTGAGGTTTGTGAATGAAAGAAAACGCAACTCCAGGTCTTTTTTTGACGAGGAAACATCATTATAACATGACTTAAAGCTACAAGAGTCAGTTTTGTGTAATATAGGACAACAAACACATTACTGTACGTGCTAAATATATCGGATAAAACACTGACATAACAGTATATTCAGCTGTGACTAATGAAAGTAACATTTTCGTTCATGGCATTTATTCCATGTTGTGTCTAATTGCGTTTTTCACTGAAGCTTGTGGATCAATTTCCTGATGAAGCGCTGTGCCGTGTTTAACCCTCCAATGTGTCTCTAGGTGGTATTGTCCCTGGTGATGAACTCATGGCTGTGAATGGGAAGATACTGATCGATGCCTCATTGACGGAGGGTCAGAACTCGCTGGCTCGAGCCTGGAATAGCGGAGGGGTATGAGGACATGGTTACAGTGGCTACTTTTATGTGCAGTGCATGTCAAATTAATTTAAACGGACGATATTACCATTTCTGATCTGTTATAATGTTGTTTACTCATCAAAGACAGATGTTTAACACAGAAACTTTGCAGATTTAGGCCGTTTTCTTCTCTTAAACAAAAGGTAAAAAGAGCTATTAACCTGAAAACTACCACTTCATGACATCATAAGGTGGAACAGAGCATTTTGAGCTTTGGAGATGTGACAGACTAATAATAAAGTGTTAAACATGTGTGAATGAAACAAAACACAACTCCAGGTCTGTTTTTGATGAGAAAACAACAGTATAACATGGCTTAAAGCTCACAGGAGTTCGTTTCGACCTTTAAAAAACACAATTAATCTCCATTTTTTCTTTTTCCCTCTTTAATGTGACTGTTGTTCTAGGACTGGATCGATGTCGTGATCGCCGTCTCCCCCCCGAAAGACTATGAAGATGAAGTGTGAGTATCCTGCTCCTCATTATCCATAAAAACACATTTGAATTTGTGCTGCTTTACCCAAAATGGCCGAGCCCCAGCGGTTGCCAGGTCCTGATTGTACAGATTGACTTGTGTCTGTGTGCGTGTGTACAGCCCTAAGTCAGCATCAGTCAGACCCACTGTGAACACTAAGGTGCAAGGCAGTGCGTCTCTGTACAGGCACGGCTACCAGCTTCAGAACTAGCCCTGCTCTCGCCCTGGTAATAGATCTTGTCCTCACCGTCTCAAAGAAGATGTTTGCTGTGGAATTTGTTTTTCCCTGTCTGAACACATGTGACAGTCTCAGTGCTTTGTAGTGTGCCACTTTAACCTTTCACCAACCATTGGATTTATGACTGAAAGCAGCTACACGGTGTTATTATTACCTTCTGGATGTCCTCAACGCTATTTTCACCAGTTTCACCTTGTGTTTTTCCACGAAACAAAAATGAAACATGATACAAACCTGCCAAGTGCTGTACACCTGAGACTTAAACAATGTACATACCATAGACTGTATAAAGAAGTAGACTGAGTGAGTGTGACGTCACCCACAGCGTTCAGCTCCAGTCAAATGGAGCTCGTCGAGGCTAGAGCAGGTACAGGAGCGAATTTGAAGCCGACGTCCGCATTTAGACTGGAGTATCATAGGAGCCAAAGAGCCAATCCAGAGCGGGAACTGAACGCTGTCAGTCAAACCTGTTCCTAATGAAGGCGCCTGATTTGTCTGTTATTAATGTTCATATCTTGATTTACAGACAAAATAGTGAAATAAAAAAAAAAAAACAGGATCATGTAGAGCTAGTTAATACGAACATTTAAGACCAAAATGATTAGTCTGACATACTCACTTCCTGTTTTGAACGCGGCGGCTAGTAGTTTAGCTCTGTCCATTTACATATCCAGTCTATGGTACATACAGCTGCTTCATTAAACACACCAGGGGGCGCTGCCAGCTTTGGGCAGTTGTTCTGATTGATGTTGTTCAATGGGACTGTGACATGTTCATTGCCTTTTAATGCAGTGACACTGAGTGATACTGTAGCAAGGATTTCTCTGAGTTTTGACCTAAAATGATCTGAGGTTATGTTCATAAATGAGCTTGTATAAAGTTTAAAAAGAAATCTTGAGCTACAGTTGAAAGTGTGATGACTATTTTCAGTTGCAGGATGATACTGGACCTGTTTTATTGAGATTTGTTGCATGTTGTAAGTCGGTTAAACAAAGGCTCAGAAAAAGTAACGCCGTTTTTTGTTTTGTTTTTCTGCAGAACTTTCTTCTAGACTTTTCAACAACAAGAAAGCCAAGAATGCATTTAAACTATCATGGATATTATAGCTGATCATGAAGATTTTTGCACAGTTTTTGTTTTATTCATGAAATCACACCAGTCCAATGGAACAGTGTTGATGATTTGTCTTCAATATATTTTCTATTTTGTTCATTCTCAATAAATTAGTAAATATTTTTTCCTGAACAAATGTGTTTTTGTTTGTATTATAATTTAAAGAATAATGTTGTGGAAAAATTACACTTCTAGATGAAAAGTAATGAGTTTGTGAAGCCCAGTGAGTTTTGAAATACAGAAAAAGGTTTATTCTGTGTTACAGCAGATGCAGACAGGACAGAGACACAGGCTGGAAGACTTTGAGCGTCCCGAGTCTCTGAGTCTCTCCTCTAGAGCGTCTCTCCCCCTGGTCCTCAGTCTCCCCTCGTCTCTCACACATCTGAGCTCTGAGTATTTATATCAGAATGTTTGTTTTACACATGAGATAATGAACTTTTACAGCTGAGGACAGATAAAACAACATTTTTCCATTTTACATCAAGAGGATGGAGACGGAGGCAAGGCAAGTTTATTTGTGTAGTACAATTCATACACAAAGTCATTTACATGTTTAGTTACAGTTTAGTCCTGGTTCAGTCCTGGTTTTTAGTCCTGGTCTAGTCCCTGGTTTAGTCCTGGTTTAGTTCTGATTTTGTCCAGGTGTAGTCCTGGTTTAGTCCTGGTTTTTAGTCCTGGTCTCGTCCCTGGTTTAGCTCTGGTTTGGTCCTGGTTTAGTCCTGGTTTTTAGTCCTGGTCTCGTCCCTGGTTTAGCTCTGGTTTAGTCCTGGTTTAGTCCTGATTTTGTCCAGGTGTAGTCCTGGTTCAGTCCTGGTTTAGCCCTGGTTTTTAGTCCTGGTCTAGTCCCTGGTTTAGCCTTGGTTTAGTCCTGGTTTAGTCCTGGTTTTGTCCAGGTGTAGTCCTGATTTTGTCCTGGTTTAGCCCTGGTTTTTAGTCCTGGTTTAGTCCTGATTTTGTCCAGGTTTAGTCCTGGTTTTTAGTCCTGGTTTAGTCTCTAGATTAGTCCTGGTTCAGTCCTGGTTCAGTCCTGGTTCAGTCCTGGTTTAGTCCCGGTTTAGTCCCGGTTTAGTCCTGGTTCAGTCCCGGTTTAGTCCCGGTTTAGTCCCGGTTTAGCCCTGGTTTAGTCCTGGTTCAGTCCTGGTTCAGTCCTGGTTTAGTCCCGGTTTAGTCCTGGTTTAGTCCTGGTTCAGTCCTGGTTTAGTCCCGGTTTAGTCCTGGTTTAGTCCTGGTTTAGTCCTGATTTTGTCCAGGTGTAGTCCTGGTTTAGTCCTGGTTCAGTCCTGGTTTAGCCCTGGTTTTTAGTCCTGGTCTAGTCCCTGGTTTAGCCTTGGTTTAGTCCTGGTTTAGTCCTGGTTTTGTCCAGGTGTAGTCCTGATTTTGTCCTGGTTTAGCCCTGGTTTTTAGTCCTGGTTTAGTCCTGATTTTGTCCAGGTTTAGTCCTGGTTTTTAGTCCTGGTTTAGTCTCTAGATTAGTCCTGGTTCAGTCCTGGTTCAGTCCTGGTTTAGTCCCGGTTTAGTCCCGGTTTAGTCCTGGTTCAGTCCCGGTTTAGTCCCGGTTTAGTCCCGGTTTAGTCCCGGTTTAGCCCTGGTTTAGTCCTGGTTCAGTCCTGGTTCAGTCCTGGTTTAGTCCCGGTTTAGTCCTGGTTTAGTCCTGGTTCAGTCCTGGTTTAGTCCCGGTTTAGTCCTGGTTTAGTCCTGGTTTAGTCCTGGTTTAGTCCTGGTTTAGTCCCGGTTTAGTCCCGGTTTAGTCCCGGTTTAGTCCCGGTTTAGTCCCGATTTAGTCCTGGTTTAGTCCCGGTTTAGTCCCGGTTTAGTCCTGATTTTGTCCAGGTTTAGTCCTGGTTTAATCCTGGTTCAGTCCTGGTTTAATCCTGGTTTAGTCCTGGTTTAATCCTGGTTTAGTCCTGGTTCAGTCCTGGTTCAGTCCTGGTTCAGTCCTGGTTCAGTCCTGGTTCAGTCCTGGTTTAGTCCTGGTTTAGTTCTGCTTTACACATAAATTTCCATCACAGTGCATATGAAAAATCTCTTAATTTCCCTTCATAATATCTAAATTAAATGTAAATGGACACATCACATTTCCAATCGATGCACTGTCTTTAGGGGGCGATAGAGTTTTTAAAATGTACTGCTCTAGTTTCAGTTTGCCTTGTGACTTGTGAGTGGTCAGTGTTATTAATAATTCAGTCTAATCCGTGGTGCGCGGGGCTGATTATAATTAAATATCGTTTTTAATGTGGTAAAACCTAATCCCACAGTCCCGCTAGACAATAAAAAGACTCTCCACTCCGGTGATTGTCCCTGTAAGCGCCTCTGTGCCGCGTCTCTGTGTTATATAATGCCTGTGTGTGTTTGGATTTCCTACGTGACCAGAGTCCACTGCGCGTCTGAGCCAAACGCGCGCCCACACCGCGCCCCTGGGAGCGAGCTGAGGACCGGTCCAGAGCCCGTGACAGAGGAGAGGGGGTCCAGGGAGGGGGACATCAACCCTCCTCCTCCTCATCTCCTCATCCATCACTCCACTCTTCCTCTCTTCCTCTGTACCTGAGTTCAGGACCTCGGACAGCGCCGCGTCTTCCTCCGTGAGACGCGCGCAACAGCAGCAGCTTCCCGCGGACACCCCGAGCTCCTGATCCCGCTCCAGAGCTCAGAGCACATGCCACACGGCCATTTGGGACGCTCACCGCCTCTTCTGCTTCTGCTTCCCTGGATGTGACAAAGACTACACGTTATTTTGGAGCGTAAACACCGCCGGAGACACCATGATCTCACGATACAAACCGGTAAGTTGGGTTTAACTCCAGTATCTTTCACTCCAGCCACGCACACACGAAAAACCTTTGTGTTGCAATGTTTGTGCAGGATGTAGAGGCGTTTTGAGTTATTCTAGGTCATATCTGAACAGTAATAGACACATCCATCACTGGGCTCATTCTGCTTTATAATTTATGGACTGGACGTGTGTGTGACATTATTTTTACAACACAATCACACTCCTTCTCCCTTTTGTGCAGCCTGTGTGGATACTGTGTTTGAATCATGGCATTACATGAGAATAAATTAAACTCAAAGGCAACGTGCTGCATGAATGAATAAAGGAATCGAAATGCCAAGACCTTTAATGAGTTTATAAGACACTATTAACAAAACACAGTCAAATACAATGGAGCAGGTGCCAGACGTGTGTAATAAATACCAACAGACTCATTTAAACAAACTCATTTGCAGCATCTTCCAGGTTTTACAGAGAAATTATACCAATTTATAAACATTAGAACGAAACAACCATTTAATCTTGAACATCTCAGAGCACTGGAAGCACATTTCATCAAATAAAAAAGGTCTAAATTCATTATAAAACGGACAAAACACCAAAAAACGAGCTTCACTTTCCACTTCTCCAAACTCACATAAACCACACAGGATCACACTTGTTGTTTTATCATCAAACCGTCTCAACCAAAAGCTTTACATTGATGTTTACGTGTGGAATAAGAGCATATAGTGTGTTTATATAATACTCTCACTGCTGACAGTCTGCAGTAAGTGTCGGCTGGTGCTGTAATGATTTTTAGAGGCATAGTTAGGTTAGTCTGGCCTGTAAACCCACTCACAGTGTGGGGAGGTTATCTACAGAGCCCCAGCTCCTGGTTTCTCTCTGCGTTATCCACGTGCATCTTGTACAGCTTTTCTCTCTCATAGTAAGAGCTAATTCAAGCCCTAATGTCGTGATGTGACAGAGCGATAATGAACACAGCTCACATTTAGACAGAGGGTCCAGTGAAAACAGAAGCTGTGGATTAGAGACAGATTTGGGCAGATATTTGCACGTTGTAGTGTTTCCTTCTCATTTTTAGTTGTTTTTGGAGCGATTCGTGCAGGTTTGAGCAAAGTTTAATCACTTATATATATATATATATATATATATATATATATATATATATATTAAAAATCTCCTCCTCACCCTCCGCGGGGTGGTCTTTATCCCCTCTTTTTCCACGCTCGGAACCTCTACCAGAGGCCTGGGAGCTTGAGGGTTCTGCGCAGTATCTTTGCTGTTCCTAGTACTGCACTTTTCTGGACTGAGATGTCTGATGTTTTTCCTGGGATCTGCTGTAGCCACTCCT
>JAIEZT010001390.1:32889675-32930835 GCA_019594935.1 Periophthalmus modestus
GTGTCGGGCGGCACAGATGGCAGGCAGGAGATTCTTTACATTAGATGAATTCTATTTGCACAAACAAGTAAAAAACAATTATACAAAACAAATGTAGTGTTCAGAGGAGAGAAAACCGAACGATCTTATAAAACCATCTCCCCTGAAACATGTTTGAGCCACAGACGTGAACAGGGAAGTCGACTTTTCTGCACTCGTTCAAATATGAAACGTTTGTATGAATCAATATTTGTTTTAAGTTTTTCTTTGGTAAATGCAACGTGGAGTCACCCAGGAGGCACAGGGTTTTCTCACCGGGTTAATCTGGAATAGGTGCTTAAAATAGAAAGAAAAGTAGTGTTATTGGTAAAATAGTCAAACATTTACCATGAAGAAAACTGAAGCGATGGATGGAAGAAGTGTTTCCACATCAGCAGGATGAAACCTTGAAACGGTCTCTCCAGCAGTGACATTTTGTACCAGAGGAGGAAGAAAAATGACAGGCCTCTCATCTTTTTTTGTCCTTGAACATCTCTCCACACTTTGCTTTGCTGAATGTCACATTAATAGAGACTTTTACTGCCACCTAGTAGACCCAAAATCCACCAAAATACATGCAAAAACATCTTTTTGGGAGGTTTGGGTGTCATATATAAGTGTCCTTTGTTTCTTCCTGTGTTATAATTGCAGCACTAAACTCACAAAGAATCATTCACCTGCAGAGAATGACTCATCCACACTTGTTTAAGTCGATATGATTGAGTTCACTTTGCTCTGTCTAATGTGAGCTCTGCCTTAAAATATTTTGTAACATCTGTATAAAAATAGTGTGTTTACCTTTTAATTTGCAGTATTTGTGGACTTTGGGCACAGCCTTAAGTTTAGATTCCATCTTTAATCTAAAAATCTGTTTGTAGACGCAGTGATTACATAACTAAAAATTCCAAAACTCTCCAGGAAACGTCAAATCCTTCTGCTGTACATCTTATTTTTCCAGTATCTACACTTCAAAAGACTCTCAGTACTAGTTTTAGGATCTGTTCTATTCTAGGTATTGGTTTATTTGATAAAATGTTGTACTGTGCTCTACTTTCTCCTGTTTTATAATAATGTATGACTGTGAATTACCTTTAGGGATGTCAAAAGTATCAAAAATCAGACACTAATCGATTCTAAAGCTAGTATCGAAACCTGATACTCATTTGAGCAGGTATCGATACTAAAAAAGCCACATTCACAGGACAGAAATGAACCTTTAGAATGAGTCTGAGCTGTATTTTTCACAAGTACAGGGTGGCCCAAAAGTCACTGACACTTTTAAATCTTCAGTAGCTCCTTTAATTCTTAAGATTTACTCACCAAATTTTAGCAGTAGATAAACTGAACCTTCCCAGATTTTTGGCAATATATACGGTTATAACTGTTCACTTACACTTGAACTTATCACTACTTAAACTAGGGGAAGTAAAACATTTTGTGTTTGTCTCTGAACAGCTCAATCCAACTCACTTTACAGAACATTTAAAGCATTTCTAGGTTAATGTTTCTTATTTGATCCTGATATCACGTTTGAAGTGGTTTATTGTCTGAGGTTTATTCACAAACACCTTTTCTTTAAGATAGACCCACAGGAAGAAATCAGGACTAGTCAGGTCTGTGGAGATCACATACTGCCCCCTGTCTGTGAAAAACACTTATTATTCCTTTAACGGCATTTACTCTTGGGCCATCTCTGGTATTAAAATGCCGACGGTAACACCACTGGGTTTGTGAATTTGACCCATGTGACTCAAAGTACCACTGTACAATGAGGGTTCGTTCCTCGGTGCTGTATTTGCTCAGATTAATATGGGAAGAGTCGTTCTAAATGCTCTGAAAAAATAAAAGACAAATATTTAGAAACAAAAGAGTTAGGAATTTTTTTCAACTGTCAGTGACTTTTGGGCCACCCTAGTACACGCCCATGGACCACTATGAACCTACTGGACACTGAGGTTTACACAGATCACATTCTATCGTCTAAATAAAGTGTTTTTTATTACCATCGTGGTATCAGTATCAGGTCTATTCCTTCGCATCAAAATCAAGTTGAAATTCCTGAACCAAAATGTGTGTCCTGACAGAAGAGCTGCTTACTCACGCTCCCAAACGCACCTTTTCATGACGTGTGCACGGCTGTCACTCTCTCCACCACCTCCTCCTCCTCTTTCTCTGTCTCTTTCTCTCTCCTCACTCCTCATCCCTCACTCCACCGTGCACCCCTCCTACTTTTCTCTCCTTCTCTCGCTCGGGCTGCACATTCTGCTCTTGTCTCCCAAGGTCGACTTTGTTGGAGCCCTGCAACGGACCGATACAGCGTCAATACAGAGTGTGCTATCTCGCCGGTGTCTCGCTCTGAGTCATGTAGATTCCAGTGAAGTGAGGCTGCGTTGCTAGAGGATGTCTCCAGAACGAGAACGCCCGGGATGCAGATGTTGTTGGATGGGAGAGCTGCTTAAAGTGGCAGCCAATAGGCAAAGCCGTTCCACCGGACTGTGACCCTTCCTCTACCCTCTCTGCTCTTTCTCTAGATGTGTGTCTCGGTATTCAACAAGGAAGGGACTTAACAGGACCAAGTAGAGGATTTAGTTTCTGTTCAGCATGCTTTGAGCGTTCACCTGTCTTCCTCTTTGTTCCTCCTCTTCTTCCTCGGGTCCCTGCAGAGTCCCTCCATGATGTCCTTGGCGTTCTGCGGGAATGAGAACAACTCGTCTGCCTACAACGTGGACGGAGGAGTGCTCAACAACGGCTGCTTTCTGGACGCGCTCAACGTGGTTCCTCATGTCTTTCTGCTCTTCATCACCTTCCCCATACTCTTCATCGGTGAGTGTCACAAGGGAGGCAGGGCGGGGGGCGGGAACGACTCGGGGGGGAACTATCAGTCACCGATTCCGCCCCAACACGAATCGATGTGTCGGCGGCTCAATGCATAATGCAAAATATTCATCAAATAATCCTGGAGCGCTAACGCAGTCCAGAATTCAAATGCAAAGAGTACTTATACAGTTAATCAAATCTGAATCGAAGATCAAAAACTGAAAAGCTGACATTGGAGGTGTGATGCTAACTGTAGGCACTGCTCTGTCTGAAGCTCTGTTAGACTTTAATCTTTATTTTAGCGCAGTGTAATCAGAAAGAGCTGGCTTAGTTGGAACTACGACAGGTGGGATGATTTGAGCTGTTAAACAAGTCTCTCACACATGAAATTATAATCACGAGCTAGCTAGCGTTAGCCAACAGTTTTTCCGTTAGTCGCTCTCACGTTTTTGCTGAAAATTAAACGCTCGGACTGATCACAGCCTCCTGAAAATGTGTTGTTTAAATGCAGATATGTTTTCTTGAGTTTGCAGACAATCTTAAAACTTTTTTTGATACTGTAACTGCTGAACATTCCACCATAGAGATACATGTAGAACCCCTCCAGCTCGATGCCACTGCAGAGTATCAATTGGTTAAATCTTCTGTGATCAGCTCGAGGTTTGTAATCTTGATTTAAAGCTGAACCACTGATCCACAGAATGACATTAAAGTTTAAGGTATTTGTATTAATAAAATATAACAAGAAATACATGCATCTCCACAGATCTGACCTGTAACCTGCTTGTCTGTGGAGCTACGGTAGAATATTCCAGTTACATCTCAACAGCGACAAGCAGGAGTCGACCCCTCCCCCAAAACAGTTACATGGTGCACTCGTAAAAAAAAGAATAAAGTCAGAAAATTGTATGACATTTTGTATTTCTGCAACTATTATTGTTTGACTTTTTCACACAGAGCTCAAATAAATAAAATTAATGAGGTGTCCATACAAATATTACAAAGGCATCTGATCAGATATCGTAATCAGACTTGTTCTGTTGGACTCAGTGGTTTCCAAAAGTTTTATCTCGTTTAATCCACGGGCTCCATTAGTTGCACGAAGCATCAAGACGCGACTGGGATTTCTGGATTTCTTGCCTTGTTCGCTGGAGCAGAGCCTCATCAATGCTTCAATCTCATCTGTATCTTTGGCTTTTGTTCAGTAATGTCTCATATCTTTGTGTGAAACTGTGTTAAAGATATCGTGAATCGAACAAAGAAATCCGAAGATGTGATATTGATCCATCTCTTCCAGTCCAGCGGTCTGGAAATGTCACAAACACGCAGACCCCAATATGAAAACTGTTATAACCACCGAGTCCAACAGAACAAGTCTAATTCATACATCGTATCAGTTCTTTTTGTAATTACGTTTTTAAATAGTAAAGAGGCTGCATATTTCAGCTTCACCGCCCTAATTGAAAGTGTATTGTCCGGAGTTAAACAGGTGCTTTCCTTTGGCGTCGGGTTACAGCTCGTTTCCCTCCGTGCACAGATCCTTCATTAGCGTCAGCTGCTACATGCAACAGGCCAGAACTGCAGCATAAACATGTCACTTTGAACAATCGCCTCACTTCACCTCCAGCTGCAGGACGATACACCGCCTCATCATGGCACTGGGACATAAACCAACCCTGTACGCTCACTGTTATGGACTGGGTTGTGCAAATTATCAGATAAGAATCATTACAGTTATGGCTTTGATTAATTACATAAAAAGTCTGTTCTGAATAACACATATGACTTTTGCAGCTCTAAAAACCTCATCTGTTTTAATTTACAGTTAGTGAAGCGAGATATTGATCAAAATTAACATCTTGGTATGTTTGTGAATCAAGATAATCAAGAGTTATTGGCAATCTAACAAAAATGAGCTGAAACATCTCTTTAAATGTATTTGCTGAGGTTTAAACTGGCCCGTAGACAGAAACGGCCCAGGCCGAGAAGCGTCGCTTGGGCCCCTCTAATGTAAATGAACACGAAGAGGGTCCAATACATGTTACAGATTGGACGCCCCGGGGAAGATCCGGGACACACCGGAGGGATTATGTCTCTCGGCTGGCAAGGGGGTCCCACCGGAGGAGCTGAAGGACGTGTCGGGGGTGGGGGATGTCGGAGAGTCCCTGCTTAGACCGCTGCCCCCTAACCCGGCCCGGGATAAGAGGGAGAAAATTGATCGATGCGTCCAATAATGGGCCTTTAAGACCCTGGGCTGGGGACATCAGACGTCTTACCCCCACTCGACGACTCCCCTGGGTTTAAATGTCAGACACAGGCATACATAATTAATATACGGAGGGTTTATTGTGTGGTTTCATAGAATGAGATTAAAATATAATCAGAAATCACAGAATCCTTGGAGCTGCAGTGAATCCCAGCTCTGCCGCCTCGGTTTCACTTTGGGTTTGTGCATTTTCTAACAACCGTGGCACCAAGGACAGGTCACAACAGAGGCACCAGTGCTTTACTTTTCAGCTCACGTCTGCTCGTAAGGTTTTCTATATGTGGTATAAAGAACTATTTACTGTGGGCTGTAGCTGTATCAAACAGCCTTGAAATGTGCTGATTGGTGAGTTCTGCTTTTCAGATTAAATTTGTATGGCTGCATTATACGTGGGATTTTTGTGCAATACATCCTTCAGAAAGATGTTCTGAATTGCATTATTTGCCCTTTAGGTTTGAATAATTTGCTGTTGTCCAAAATGCATGTTTTTATTTGAAAGATCAGTCTGTCAGCGTTGTGTTTCCCTTCATCAAGGATTTGTCATGTAAATCTAAAACTAGCTTCTCATCGAGTCATTGTAAATTATCTCTCTGTATGGCTTTTCCTGGAATCTATAGTTTGTTCATTAATTCCCTGAAAAACATGCATCTTTATTGTGAGTGGGATCGCCTCTCCACAGATCTGAGCTGTTAAACCTGCCACACACTACAGGCTTTAACGATTTTTAAACATGCAACGAAAAGCACATATCACAGACACAAAGAGAATCGGATAAGATTATAAAACTCTGTGAGCAAAGACAGCAGAGGAATATGGCAGCGAAGAGACCGCACACCACAAGCTAAAAGTTGAAAAAGTGAGCGCAACTCGTGTCAGCTGTTTCCTGTCTCGAATAAAACCTTTTTAGCTTAGATGAAGGGTCAAAAGTTTTAATGCACAGAACGCTGGAAATAAATTAGAGTCACTATTGCTAATCTGCAGCAGCTTCACCCCACACCCCGGGGCCTAAACATGGCCGCCGACTGAAGTCAAAGAACTGTCATGTGTTTAGCCTTTAGCAGCTAGGTACATTTGGTCAGTCGAGCTTCCCCACATGAGACTTTGCACAACGAGAGCTTGCGGAGTGGAGCAATCATAAAGGAGACAAGGGAATATTAAAGAAATTACAAATTATAAATGGTAATGCTTATGCTTCCAGGGCACTTCTGACTCATGTTCTAAACCTGTGGCTCATTCACGACAGTTGGGCTCGCTCACATCGCTCTCATGCCCGTCAGCCTCTGAGCTTAGCTGGAGCGGACATGGACTGTAGCTGAAGCAAACAAGACAACAGATGGATTTTGAGCTGAGAAATAGTTTATGATCTGAAAATAGGTAAAAATCGCCACAATAGTTGACCTTTGTGAAAGCTGTAGGTGTCATGTCAGCCCCTGTCAGCCTCTGTCAGTCTCTGTCAGTATCTGTCTGTCCCTGTCAGTCCGTCAGCCCCTGTCAGTCCCTGTCTGTCCCTGTCAGTCCTTGTCTGTCCCTGTCAGTCCCTGTCAGTCCCTGTCAGCCTCTGTCAGTCCCTGTCAGCCTCTGTCAGTCCTTGTCAGTCCCTGTCAGTCCTTGTCTGTCCCTGTCAGTCCCTGTCAGTCCCTGTCAGCCTCTGTCAGTCCCTGTCAGCCTCTGTCAGTCCCTGTCAGTCCTTGTCTGTCCCTGTCAGTCCCTGTCAGTCCTTGTCTGTCCCTGTCAGTCCTTGTCTGTCCCTGTCAGTCCCTGTCAGCCTCTGTCAGTCCCTGTCAGCCCCTGTCAGTCCCTGTCAGCCTCTGTCAGTCCTTGTCTGTCCCTGTCAGTCCCTGTCAGTCCTTGTCTGTCCCTGTCTGTCCCTGTCAGCCTCTGTCAGTCCTTGTCTGTCCCTGTCAGCCTCTGTCAGTCCTTGTCTGTCCCTGTCAGTCCCTGTCAGTCCTTGTCTGTCCCTGTCAGTCCCTGTCAGCCCCTGTCAGTCCTTGTCAGTCCCTGTCAGTCCCTGTCAGCCCCTGTCAGTCCTTGTCTGTCCCTGTCAGCCTCTGTTAGTCCCTGTCAGTCCCTGTCAGTCCCTGTCAGTCCTTATCAGTCCCTGTCAGCCTCTGTCAGCCCCTGTCAACCTCTGTCAGTCCTTATCAGTCCCTGTCAGCCTCTGTCAGCCCCTGTCAGTCCCTGTCAGCCTCTGTCAGTCCCTGTCAGCCTCTGTCAGTTCCTGTCAGTCCTTGTCTGTCCCTGTCAGCCTCTATCAGCCCCTGTCAGTCCCTGTCAGCCGAACACAAGCAGCTTGTGATAACATTGTGCTCTACAAGAAAAATCCTTTCTTGGCAGGAAGGATTTTCTCGTTGTAGTACCAAAGAGTGACACTAATCCAACTCGAGACAGCTCTAAGTAGCAGGACCCTCCAGTTATTTTAATAGATCCATGGTTCACCCTGATCCTCATTGTGTGGATCTAAACAGACACACGAGAGGATCCACTGTCGCCTTTTTATTTTTTAAAGAACTCTTCAAACTGGATCATGGTGCTGTTTTGTGGACGGGGCATCGTTACTTGCAGAGGACAAATTCTAATGGATAATATGGATGAGAATGCTCTAGTTTTCCTGAGTTTGTATAAGTTTTGCACCTCTGTGTCCGTCACTCCATCTGCTCCTAACGCTCTGTTTTATTGGCTGTTCAAGTGGTGATTTTTTGTGGTTACGAATTAAAGATATGGCATATGAGGATCCGAAATCAGGTCACGTCTACCTGAAGTCAAGGAGAAGCAATCAGGTCCAAAATCAAATTATCCTGTAGTGTGTAGCGGGTTTAACTTTTACCCTGCTTGTCTCTATTGAAATAAAAGAGGTGATTGACCCTCTGATTCTGCAACTTTCACAACTTCACTCCAATAAATCCATCTTATACATTGCCACCTGTCTTATATACTCTTAAACAGCACACAAATACACACTCACACACTTGTATGTATCCTATATCATCCCAGTGAGTTTGTATTCTGCACTAAAGCACTTATATATTGTGTGTTTCCCTGTAATAGGCTGGGGCAGTCAGAGCTCCAAAGTCCACATCCATCACAGTACGTGGCTACACTTCCCTGGTCACAACCTGCGCTGGCTGCTCACCTTCGTCCTCCTCTTCATCCTCGTCTGTGAGGTTGCAGAGGGCATAGTGTCTGATGGGTAAGTTTAAATATCACATCTTCTTGGCTTGATAATGGTTCTATTCTGTATTATTCTTCAGCAGAAATAAGCAATGGTACCACTTATGTATATTATATTGGATGCTTACTCATGACTGTTGACTGGTGGGTTCTGATGAGTGGGTTCGTCACATCCTCGTCTCCATGGAGATATGATTTCCTTCCACAGTGCGCCGCAGTAAAGCATTAAACTTCTTAACTATTTTCTGTGGAGCCAAACAGGAGACGCAAATGACAGATCTGCTCTATAAAGGCGACCCCACTCAATGCATCTTTTTAAATTTGTTTTTGAGCAATAAAACAACTTGGAATTGACGAAATAGATTTAAAGCTATACAGTGGAACATTCCAAGCACAGCAAGAACATCTCACCTTTAAAGAGCCTGTTTTACGCTGTTTTCTGATCGGTTAAAATGTTGTTTTCTCGTCACAAACAGACTTGGAGTTGTGTTTTGTTTCATTTGCACATGTTTAACACACAAACCTGCAGATTTACACTGAGTTTTTCTTCTCTCAAACTGAAAACGCTCTGTTCCACCTTGTGATGTCATCATGTGGTAATACAGGAAGTGCTCCACTGTGTTTTTAAACTCCATACACGCTCATTAGAATCACTTGGATGATTTCAGCTCTGGAATTACCAGTCTCTACTGAACTAAAGGTAAAAGGGACTTGGAAAAAATATCACATCATGACATCACAAGGTGGAACAGAGCATTTTGAGCTTTGTAGAGGTTACAGACTAATAATGAAGTGTTACTCAAACGTGTGTGAAGGAAAAAACACAACTTCAGGTCTGTTTTTGAGGAGGGAACAGCATTAGAACATGGCTTAAAGCTACAAGAGTCAATTTTGCATAATATAGGGTTTTTTTTTAATACTAGTTTGACCAAAGTCTTGTAAATGTAAACCACTTTAAGATGCTTTCAGACTGATCGCTTGTGTCTTGTGCTTTGCAGGTTCAGCCAGTCGCTCCACCTGCACCTGTACATGCCTTCGGCTCTGGCCTTCACGGCTGGGATCACATCCATCATCTATTATCACAACATCGAGACCTCCAACTTCCCCAAGCTCCTCATCGGTACTGTCTCCTTCTTACTTTAGTGCACACAAGACGACTTTACCCACATTCTGTCTTTAAAATTTATCTTTCACAACTAACACTGACACTTTGGGATTTTTTTTTTACCATATTATAGTTGTTTCCCTTCACCATTTACTCACCTGAAGTTGGATTTGGACTGATTCGTGCATGTTTGAACCATTTTTAATCATTTATTTTCAAGATTTTGCTGATCAACAAATTCAATTTATTTTTGTAAAGCTCAAATTCACAACAGCAGTTTCCTCTTAGGGCTGAATATGAGAATTAATTTAACCAACAGAAAGTTAGAAAATGAACAATGAACCAAAACTAGACAAGGAAAAAAATCAACAGAAAACAAGCAAATGGAGAAGTGTCCAGAGCGCCCCCTGTCCACCCTTCTTCTCGGCAAGGAAAAACTAAAAAAAACCCAGTGGGGAAAAAGAGAAACCACGAGGAGAAGCACAGTGAAGGAGAGATCCAATCTCAGGACTAAAGCGGGACTAAACCAGGACTAAAGCAGGACTAAACCAGGACTAAAGCGGGACTAAAGAAGGACTAAAGCGGGACTAAAGCAGGACTAAAGCGGGACTAAAGCGGGACTAAAGCGGGACTAAAGCGGGACTAAAGCGGGACTAAAGCGGGACTAAAGCGGGACTAAAGCGGGACTAAAGCGGGACTAAAGCAGGACTGAACCGGGACTAAAGCAGGACTAAAGCGGGACTAAACCAGGACTAAACAAGGACTAAAGCGGGACTAAAGCAAGACTAAACCAAGACTAAACCGGGACTAAAGCGGGACTAAAGCAGGACTAAAGCAGGACTAAAGCAGGACTAAAGTGGGACTAAAGTGGGACTAAAGCGGGACTAAAGCGGGACTGAGCCGGGACTTAAAGCGGGACTAAAGCGGGACTAAAGCGGGACTAAAGAAGGACTAAAGAAGGACTAAACTGGGACTAAACCGAGACTAAACCGGGACTAAACCGGGACTAAATCGAGACTAAAGCGGGACTGAACCAGGACTGAACCGGGACTGACCCGGGACTAAAGCGGGACTAAACCGGGACCAAACAAGGACTAAACAAGGACTAAAGTGGGACTAAAGCAGGACTAAAGTAGGACTAAACCATGACTAAACCATGACTAAAGCAGGACTAAACCAGGACTAAACCAGGACTAAAGCAGGACTAAAGCAGGACTAAAGCAGGACTAAAGCAGGACTAAAGCGGGACTAAAGCAGGACTAAACCATGACTAAAGCAGGACTAAAGCGGGACTAAAGCAGGACTAAAGCGGGACTAAAGCAGGATGGACAGGCTGAGACAGAGAGGGGCCCAGTCACGGCAGGACGGGAGCCACCACAGCCAGGCACCCGGACCCTCCCTTCCCCAGACGAGGGAAGGGAGGGTCCGGGTCCACAGAACAGGATCAGAGCACAGGAGGGGGTCATGTACTTACCCCATTCTCCAGTTTTATTTTCTTAATCAGTGATATGAGCAAGATTTGGCAGCATTGTGGAGTCATTTTGGTACAAATGCAAAAAAAAAAAAAACTGCTGCTTGCTGGTTTGATTCATCAGACTCTTTGTTGTGATGTTTACTGCAATGTCAAAACAGTTTTCTAACAAGTCAGTGGAGTCGTTTCTTTTATTGAATCGTTCTAGATGTGATTGAAAATGTGCAAATTATAACATAATGATCCACGGGTGTCAGAGATTATAACTATAGAGCGACACAAACACAATATCTCTGATTTGACATTCAACTGTGGCTCAATCTGGAACTAAACCTGGACTAGATCAGGACTGGACTGGGATCAAACTGAGACAAGAGTGAACGTTACGTAATTTGACTGAATAATAGTGTGATTTATGGTGGAGTGGCCCAAGACACAGAATAACAGCCATGTTTGAAAGTTTACAGTTGTCCCTCACTATATCGCGGTTCAGCCTTTTGTGGCCTCGCTGTTTCGTGGATTTTTTTGTGCAGTTGTGCAGAGGGACTGTAGACCATTGTGTTCTGTGTCCTGATTGGCTGAAGGACTGTAGACCATTGTGTTCTGTGTCCTGATTGGCTGAAGGACTGTAGACCATTGTGTTCTGTGTCCTGATTGGCTGAGGGACTGTAGACCATTGTGTTCTGCGTCCTGATTGGCTGAGGGGCTGTAGACCATTGTCCATCAGTCTCCTCCGTGTCTCCTGTACAGTACAGAATGTGTCAGACAAATTTACATAAATGTTGGATCAGTGTGACTCTGAAGTGCTGTATATTTGCAAGTTTTCTCCCCGACAAAACCCACAATGTCGATGAAACTTTCTGCACTGACAAAGGCACCGACGAAGGTTTGAACTTTGTGTTTAAATGTGAGAAAATGTTAATGCCTGTGTGAGAAAAGTGTATAAAGTGTGTGGTGAGGGGTTTTACAGCCAAGAAACATATAGAATAACTGTAAAAAGTAAAGCTGATACTGATATTGCGGGTGAGTTTTAGAACATAAACCCTGCGATCAACCAGGGAACACTGTACATGAACTGAGCGAAGACTGAATTACTAATAAGACCCATGCGGTATTATTTATTTACTGAAAATATTTGAATACCGTCACAAATCCGTATACATTTCACTTCACAGCAGAAGGCTTTGTTGGGAGAAAGGAGCAGGATTATCTCACACAGTTTGAAATACACAGTCAAATGTTAAACTTACATGATCCTACACGTCAAAGTCAAGTGTATCATGTGTATTTTTTTTCTTTTTTCTCGTTTTCCATCCCCCTGTTGCTTGCTCTGTATAATTAACTCATCTGTGTGCAGCGCCTGTGCCTGTATGTGCTGCTCTCTGCACGTTTCATCTTCAAATCACAGAGACATAGCACGAGTGGTTCAATATTTCTACGGCTCGTTTCTGTCTCATGAATCTTCTTAACAGTGTTTCTACCAACAGTCCGTGTGCTGTCACTCACATAACTCATAAGATAATAGTTTCTCTTAGGTCTGCAGTATTTAAATGCGCTTCGTTCATGTTTATTGCTGTAACACGACGGCTTTCAGTGTCAAGAAAGGCACCTATTAAATCAAATGTATATCATCGTTTTTTGTGTAAAATCGATTTTTTTTACCGTGGTATAATGTTATTCCTTCATCAAAAACATGTCTGAAAAGGTTAATTTTATTTTATTTATGGAGAATAGTCGTTTGGGAGCATGGGTGACGTAGGTTTGTGGGCGGAGCCTTGCACAGAATCTTACAGCTAAAAGTAAAGAATTTTTGAATAGGCCCAGGAGAGATCACTGGATTACTCAAACATGCATGAAGTTCATCTGGTTTTCCATTTATTTATTTTTTCAGACCAGGGTTTAGTTTGTACCTGACAGTTTGGCCTGCTCACTAGCGCTCTTCCTCATAGTGGTCACGTGATGTTACTGCAGTGTGTCTGGTCAGCTGATCTAAGCAGGTTTTAGTGCCGTCTTCCTACCAGTGGAGGCAGGACGACAGCGCCATCTGCAGGACACTATCCCAGGTGTGTGAGAGTAAAATAGCTCCCTCGTCCCCTCGGTGTTTTTGTTTGTCGTTGGCTGTTCTCCGTCCAGTTGGGACAAGCTGTCGTCCTGCGTTCGCCGGTTGGAAGACGGCATCAAAACCTGTTTAGATCATCTGACCGGACACGCTGCAGTAACACCATGTGACCACTCTGAGGAAGAGCGCTAGTGAGCAGTCCAAACGGTCAGGTTGAAGACAAACTAAACCTTGGTCTGAAATAAAAATAAAAATAAATAAATGGAAAACCAGATGAACTTCATGCATGTTTGAGTAATCCAGTGATCTCCTGGGCCTATTCAAACCCTCCTTACTGTTAGCTGTACGATCCTGTGCTCCCACATGACAATTCTCCATAAATAAAAAAATAAAAAGCCTCTGTTGGCCATGGAGACACAGAAACTTTAAAAACGTTAAGTTATTAAAACATTTCAAGTTTTAAATGTGTTTTAACGCACATTTGTTACCACACAGCTGCCTCCATCATGTATATAAAGTCTTATTAATGTTCATCTTTTCTTTCTGTTGATCCTTCGTAGTTTATGGTGTTCAATCTTCTCTGTATCACGTGACTTTTGCCTGTTTTCTGATTGTCTCTCTCTGTTCTCTGTGTCCAGCTCTGCTCATTTACTGGGTCCTGGCCTTTATCATGAAGACCATCAAATTTGCCAAATACACAGAACATGGGATCGGCCCGAGACAGCTGAGGTACTGCATCACGGGACTCCTGGTGCTGCTGTACGGACTCCTGCTCACCGTGGAGATCAACGTCATCCGGGGGAGGGTAAGGAGGCGTTCTCCTCGCTGAGTGAACGGGTCGGATCTTTAGAACGATTCTTTAATGTGAAATGGTTGGATCTGGATCTCATTTTTTAAAAGAACAGCATCTTCTTCTTTACAATTTTTATGCATTTTTACGCTGATCCAACACGTAAATCAGCGCAGAAGCAGAGCAGAGTGACAGATTTGTGCTGAAAAAAACACATTTGATGACATAATAATGGTTAGTTTTCAAAAATTACTGTTGTAGTGCGACATTTTAGTTAGAATGTCATCATTTCTAAGAGTAAACACGCTCCACTCTCAGTTTGAACCATTTTAAACACATCTGAGCTTTGGTCTTTTCTCTCTGTGACTAGTTTGTAGATAAAAATGAGCCTTCTGTCATTTAAATAAATAATAAAACAGCCAGTCTTTTGAACGGCTCTTTGTCACGAATGCATCCAAAAGATTCGGATCCCACAAAGGAGCCAGAAGTCCCATCACTATCCTCGCTGTAAATAAGCTGGACTCACTCCTGCAAAATGACGTCTCTGACATAACCACGTCGCTAAGAGGATGTGTGCTACATGTATCTCTGTGGTAGAATGTTCAGCTGTTACCATGGAGACACAATCCGCACATTAGCAAACACTTCAAAATGCAATGAATGGATTTAAACAGCACATTTTTAGCAGCCTGTGATCAATACGAGTGTTCAGCGTCACATTTAGGCGAAGTGTTTGATGTGCAACTGAAAAACTGTTGGCTAGTGCTAATGCTAGCTAGCTTACGTCTTTAATTTTATGTGCGAGAGCCTTGTTTAACAGCACAAATCAGCTCACCTGTTGTCGTTCCAGCTAGATCGGCTCTTTTTGGTCAGATTGTGTTCAAATAAAGCTTCTGATTAAAGTCTAATAGAGCTTTTGACAGACAGAGCAGTGCCTACAGTTAGCGTCACACCTCCAGGAACTGTTGATGACCTCGCCTGCAAATTATCAAAGTCAGTACATTCTCATAAACTCAAAAACAAAGCCTAGATGTCACTACAGTGTGACGCAATATGGATTTATTTAAACTACCCAAAATACAAGACAAATATAGTCAGTTTTTCATCTCTTACTACGTCTTTTTTTGCGAGTTTTCACACTGAGCTCACACAGTCGCCCTGAACATGATGATGCTGGATTTGAATAAAACCATTTGTTTTAAAGTAGCCATCATCTTCTAAATGGCTTTTCTTGGCAGTGACCAGTTTCTTTATGCAGATTAAACCCTTAATTATATTGGATTTTCACTTTTCTTTTTCTTTTTACCACAAATATAGCAGCTCTGCAATATGTGGAGAAATGCAATGCTTTAAACATTGCTCTTTTCTTTTAGGTTTAATTATTCATCACAAGTGAATATTTTGAACCTAAGTTAAACACAGTAATTGCTTCTTCAAATGCCGTCCCCGCCGTGTATCGTGCGGCTGGTGAAACACTGTTATTAGAGCTTATACCAGCACTCGTCGCTACCAAACTCCTCTCACATATTCACCTCGTCTCGGAAGATGCCGTGGGCGCCGCCATCGTCATCTGGGTTGTATTATTTTGTAAGGAGGTGCCGATCTTGACGTCAAAAGGTTCTATAGAGACCACAGAGCCGTCTTAAAGCTTCACAGAGAATCAGTTGCAGGGCCGGTCCCAGCTTTCAGGGGGCCCTACGCTGAATTTGTCTCTGGGGCCCCCTCCTGACTCAACTATTGGTGATTCACATTTGACACATTCTGACTCTGCTCTCACCACCTCGACCAGTTATTTTTGTGTTTCTCTGACCAACATCAGACTGAAAACATCCAGAATGTCACAACTACCACAGTCACAAGAACAGGACACAGACATATAAGGGAGGTCAAGAATTTTTAAACATCTTGACATTTTTTCTTTGTTTCTGGTGAATTTTAATGTGTCCAGTTGGCGACAGTGAGCTTAAATTTACATTATAAAGGTCCTTGCCCGGCTGAAAAAACAAATGTAGCAGCAGTAGGTATTTTGCTACTACAGATGTAAAACAAATGTGATGGTTTTAGAGGAATATTTATGCTGCTGTAAACACACAATAAAACTTGAAATATTATATTATTTTCAATATAAATGTACGGGCTCTTGGGGGCCCTCTGGTGGTCTTGGGGTCCAAAGGAGCTGTTCAGTGTGATTATAGGCTGGACCGGCCCTGAATATTCGACACAGACCAACCTACTTTATAGAATATTTTAGCGCTGAAACTTTTCCCAAATTCTCTATTGAAGCGAGAGGGATTTCCACTTCACTGGAAGTGCTACTACAGAGAAAGCCTTGTCTAGTTACATTTACGAACAAGTTGGGCAGGGTGGAATAAGGTCAATGCTTCTCTTTCTGCAGCGCTACATGTGTTTCGCCAACCCGCCAGAAGTGAAGCCCCCTGAGGATCTCCAGGACCTGGGAGTGCGGTTCCTGCAGCCCTTTGTGAACCTGGTGTCCAAAGCCACATACTGGTGGATGAACACGTTCATCACATCTGCTCACAGACGCCCCATCGACCTGAAGGTCATCGGCAAACTGCCCATCGCCATGAGAGCGCTCACCAACTACATCAAGCTGCGCAAGGCCTTTGAGGACCAGAAGGTTAGTGCTGACGTGATGGTTTATGACATGATTATACATACTGCCATCATGTATACGACAAGGCTCATGGGATCCACAATACACACTTCTTCCATACAGTGGTTCCTCGTTTATCGCAGGGGTGACGTTCTAAAAATAACCAGCGATAGGCGAAATCCGCAAAGTATCAGCTTTATTTTTTACATTATTCTCTGTTTCTTGTCTGTAAAACCCCTCACCACACACTTTATACACTTTTCTCACACAGGCATTAACATTTTTTCACATTTCGCTCTTGTTTAAACACAAAGTTCAAACCTTCGTCGGTGCCTTTGTCGGTGCAGAACGTTTCATCGACATTGTGGGTTTTGTCGGGGAGAAAACTTGAAAAACAGGGGCTGGTAAACATGGCAGATTTCTACAGAATCAATGAAGAAAGCCTAAACTCTGCTAATCTGAAGTGACATAAATGTGACTTTATTTGTAAATCAAAGGTGACCAATGAGCTCCTTTCGTTTCACGTGTGTCACTGAAAAAAACAGATCTGATTGGACGATCACGTTTGATTGGCTTGAGACGCAACAGAGGGAGTGGGGACCAGAGTGACCTGAATCTGTGGCTGAAGAACAGCCTATGCTAATGTCACTAGTAATTTACCTTAAGGTCCTTTTACACGATGACCAAGAGAATTACACCAGCAGGAGTGATCTAGAGCGACAATCACCTTCCCTGTGGCATTTTCGCAGATTTAGTTACTCAATTCCATGTCTGTTCTGTGCTGTAAGATTGATAGTACAGTATATTTGCACTTCATCACTGTAGTAGAGCTTACATAATGATGGCGTACCCTGGAGGCCGTTCAGAGCGACCCCGGTCTCCCTGCGTCTTCTCTCTTAGTTAAGTGAATTGGAAACGCGTTAGTCTCTATTGTACATCGCACGCATGAGTGGATCGATGTGTATAGAGTTATATCGGAGGCTCATGGTCGCTGTAGTTATGAAGTAGCTTCACCAGCACTGTGAGCGTTTTCTGTAGGCTCAGCTGATGTGGAACTCCGACAAATGTGGTCCATTAATCACCAGATACAGCCGCTGCCAGGAAAGCTTTTCACTATAACTACTGTTACTTTGTGCTGCGCCTCCCGTGTCCTCCTATGACCAATTTATTTATGCGGCAATCTGTCATGATCCAAACATTTCCCTTTTGAGGACGGCGGTAATGCACAAGGGAAAACTTTTCTAACTAGAGGTGTGCAGAAGCGGTGGAAGAAGTACCGTATTTTCTGGACTAAGTGGCACTTTTTTCATAGTCAGGGGGGCGACTTATACTCAGATGCAACTTATATGTGAAATTATTCAAATATATAACTTCACATCTGCGTTATTGTGACACTGGCAGCTGCGTGAAGGCATTTTAGGCTTGTGCACCAGTTTTGTACTTCTTCTGTGCCATTAAACATTTAAAATTTCAACATTACGGTAATTTAAAAGACGTCTGAGAAAGACTGAACCTCTGGAGTTGGTGGAGTTGTTCAGAAGTGACACGAGGATGAAGAATTCAGTGGATCATTTGTTTTTTTCTTCATTATTATGCATTTTTTGACTGGTGCGACTTATACTCCAGAGCGACGTATAGTCTGGAAAATACAGTACTCAGTTTTGTTGGAGCAAAGAAATACTCAAGTTAAAGTAAAAGTATCACATGAAAACATCTACCTAAGTACACGTATTAAAGTACCTGTTTAAAAATGCACTTAATGTCTCTTATAAAGCTTCAAATGTAGTGATTTTGTTTGGTTGTTAGATTTGTGCTGAATTTTGCTCTAACAGAAACAATTAAGTCAAACGTTTTTATTATTTGCTCAAAGAATGAACTTGATCAAAGTGAACCCCACAAGCTTTTCAGAAGGTCTCAAAGTAATAAAAATACTTTAACTTTTGAGTCCAGTTTAAATGTAGTGGAGTAGAAAGTACAGATACTGCTCTCAAATGTACTCAAGTAAAAGCAAAAAGTATCTACTGTAAAATATACTTAAGTAAAGTACAGATGCCTAAAACTGAAGTACAGTACTTCACTACTTTTACTTCGTTAAGTTCTACCACTGACGGGCTTGTACTTTACAGCTACAGGTTTTGGCGTTTACTTTTCCTCTTATTTTGGAAATCCAAAAATCCCTCATCCAGCCCTCAACAGATTAATGAGGTTATGTATTTTTTAAAAGTGGAGAAGATTAGATATTACAAGAAGAGTATTGTAAACAGATTTTATTGAAAATGGCAGCAACTATTATTGACTTTTTTGAAACTGTCTAAGCCAGCCTCCACCCCAACCACCTTTTATTAATAATTTATGTATTTATTGTATGATTTATAATATTTTTTATAATTTATTGTGTGATTATTCATCTATTCACTCAAGATTTGTGTGATTAATTTATTTTTGTATTATTAGTATTTTATATTGTTTATTTATTTTTTCTTGTTATATAAAAATTTAAAAGTGTGCTTGCATTTGTTGTTTAAATGACAGTATAATATTCTGTCATTTAAACAACAATGATGACAGTATCAATAAATCAATCAATCAATAAAAATCTAAAACATAAAACCAGATTGTGGATAAAAAATGCTGCAAAAAGGCTGATTTTCAATGATAATGGGAGAATATGTACGTTTTAAACTCTTTTAGAGACAAGTTCCAGATAAAATATAGATGTTACTGCACTTTTGTGGGTAATTCAACTGCAGTTTCACCTTTACCTGAGACTGAAACTTCAACAGATACGTTTGTTTTTGCACATTTTTGTTGGACTGACATAATATTGTTTAAATATACTAAAAAATATCACTTACCCCTGCACCAAACACATTTATCTGCATTTATCCAGGCTTGGGAGCTGCACAAAGACTAGACTGGCTTGTGTCCAAACAGCATATCCCAAAGTGAAAAATAATACAAATCTTTAACATTTTTATTATAATAATTTCAATCTGTGACCATGAACTCCTGAAGTGACAGTCCAGCTGATTTTTGTAGCACTTGTACATTTTGTCTGGCCTCGTCTCCTTGGGGGTGTGGGGTCAAAGGTCGTTGTTTTCCAGTGTTTGGAAGGTTGCGGTACTCCGTCACTGCTGCGTGTGTATCCGGTGTGAATCCCGACTCGCTTCCTTCCGCCTAAACTTTGAGATTTTCAGATGAGAGAGATTTTTTTTCCTGCACTGTTTGTCTAAGCTTTATTCTTGAAAAAACAAAAATGCACGTCCAATTTTCCAGTCAAAAGAATCTCTCACAAAGAACTGAAAATGCAGTGTGATTTAAGACGTCGTGTGAACAGGGTTTGAAAGGTAAATGCAGTAAACTGACAAAAAGTGAATTTAGTTGCCGAAAATATTTTAAAAGGCCGGTTACACTATTTTTTGATGTATGTTATAATGTTTCAGACCTGGAGTTGTATTTTTGTTTCATTCACACATGTTTAACACACAAACCTGCAGACTTACAGCTCAGTTCTCTCTCTCAAACAGATGCATCAAAGGAAAAATAAGAATGGATATGTAAAATAGAGGTAGTTGTGTGAAAAAAAGGCAAAAGTACATGCTGATACTTACTTTAACATGATTTTTATGGCTTAAAAACGAAAAAAAAAAGTCTAGGCGAGCGACAAAGGTCTATAATGTGCTCAGTCCTTAAAGGGTTAAACTCCACACACCTTCACTAGAATCATTTGGATGATTTCAGTCCAATCCGCAGCTACTAAACTGCAGCTGTTAAAAACCAGTTGAAAACTACCACTTCATGACATCACAAGGTGGAAACAGAGCATCTTGAGCTTTGGAGATGTTACAGACGAATAATAAAGTGCTACTCAAACATGTGTGAATGAAACAAAACACAACTTTGAGAATGTTTTTGAGGAGGAACAACTTTCTAACATGGCTAAAACCTCACGAGAGTCACTTTGCATTATGTCGCACCTTCTTTATAGGTTCTTTATAACAAGATATCAGCCAGACAACCAGCTCCAACACATTTTGTATTTGCCCAACTGAACAAATGTTGCAAACATTGGGGGCGGTTCGTAAAAAAAATATAAAAATCACACCAGCTAAAGTCAAAACCTTGGTCTGTATTCAGGAAGCATCCTCAGAAACTCTCCCCTGCAGCAAGGCCACAGAACCGGGAGAGATGCAGCTAATCCCTGTGGAGGGGGCGGGGCTTAGAGGCGACTGTTGGCCTTACACTGTGAACGGGACGACATTGCGACCTCTGCGGGGTTAAGCAGACTGCGCAGTGTGAGAATGGAGCAGAGACGAGCTCAAGGTACCGCTGGCGTCTGTGGGTCTTTGAGGATGACGCAGGCTCTGACACTCGGAGAGACTGTTTGAAAATGGAAACAAAGACACTGGAGGATGGTCACGTCTGCTCCCTCGCGCTGACTCTGCTGGAGCGGGCGTGCAGTAGATTATAACGCAGTGGTGTGGGATGAAATCGTCTCATGTTCTGTGACTAAACAGCCACTTTCGGTACAGTTGCTGCAAACAGCTACAGCGGCTTTGGTGAAGTTTGTTGAAGTCGTATTTTTAGACTTTTTAATGCATATTTTTAGACTTTAATGAGGCAAATGGTTCATTCTGTCTGTATCTGTCTACGTCTGTTTGAAATCAGAATATTGTTCCATTTCGTTTGTCTTTTCAGTGTTTTTTGTGTAATCCTGCAGTTGTTTGATATGATCCATAGTAAAAGAAAATGGCTCCGATAAACTTCCATTTTCTCTGAACATTCTGGCATCCTAAATCCACAGGAATAAATAGATAAAACATATTATTACACACAAAGTTGACCTTGAATGTGAAAGGCTCCCATAGATATACAAAATACTGTTGTTGTGTCCTTGGGCAAGACACTTCCTCTCCCCCACTGTCTGTGTGCTCTGGTGGGTGAGTGATTTCTTGATTTAAAGTGACTTTAAGGTGGAAAAGCGCTGTATAAAAAAGTGATTTTTTTTTAAATATTGCGACTGAGGGATCACACAGTGTCCACTTATCCCGAACTCCCAGACTTCCCTCACCCCAGACACTTCCTCCAGCTCCTCCAGTGGGTGATTTTTCTTGGGCACACGCTTTGGTTTGATCAAACTTATCAAAATCAAAACTTGAATAAACAAGTAAAACTTGAATAAACAAAATAATAACTATTAAAAAAGAATTAAAAATAAAACTGTAATTATTTGGGTGTCTATTTTACACCTTTAGCTCATTAAACAGCTGCTGTCGTGGTTGTTGGGCGACGTAACATAAGTGCACAGACAGCGACTGATGTAGGCGCCTTCGTTTAGGCCTGTCCCATTTCAGCTCGACCTTTCCAGTTGACAGAGGCGACACAGAGGAGCATCCTCGTCAGCCGGGTACTTCGAACAGTACTTCCAACGGTACTTCGAACAGTACTTCGAACAGTACTTCGAAGTGCAACCGTCAAATTGCGACACGGCCGATGTGTTTTATACTTGTTCTGATGCAGCTCTAGATCATTCTAAAGATATTCAGGTTCTTTTCTGTTCTGTGAATGTGGCTTTTTTAGTATCGACACCTGCTCTAATGAGGAGCTAGTTTCGATACTAGTTTTAATATCGTTTAGTGTCTTATTTTGATCATTCTGCCTGGAGAAATACAGTGACGCTCAATGAAAAATGCTAAAGTGAAGCGATTTCATGTGAGCCTGTGTAGGTGTTGGTGCTGCTAGCTCCTCTGTGTAAGTGAGAAGTCCAGTTTTGGACCAAACCGCTTCTTGGATTTGTTTAAAATTCCAGCTCCGTGACAATAACCCGGGGCTGTAGTGATGAATGTGTTTTTGCAGCCAGGAGAGTCTGACAGGAAAATAATAACGAGGCTGGTGACAGTTTGAGGGAAGAGACGGGATTATCTTTGACGCTCGGACAGTGATTGACAGGTGTGGCCATCCTCGGGCACGGACAGGTCGTTCTACCTCAAGAGCAGTGTTCTGTTAAGCTATTATTTGTTAAAACTGTCAAACTTCAAAGTCAAATGAAAGAGATGTCCCGGGAGTTGCGTGGCGTGGGCTGAGATGTTGACATTTCAGTTTAACATAATGAAACGTCGACAATCGCTGACTAAAAATAAAGTTTTTACAATAGCAGCAGTGGAGATCTCATTTGTTTGCTCTGTTATTTAATGTAGTTTCCTTGCAGAGACGGGGAATATATTAGATTATAGATAACTTGGAGGATGTTGTTTTAGAAATATGCAAATTCTGGACTGAACAGAGTACTGCAAACAATGTGATTACACTTTTATTCACTTTGTAGCAAGAATAATAATAATCTTAGGTGTTTACTTTAATGTTGTATCATGTTTGTCCATTAACATGTCCCAATCTCATAAATAAATAAATTAGGGATGCATCGATCCACCTTTTTCATCTACGATTCTGACATAAATTCTCTGGCTTTAAGTATCTGCCAATATCAACCGATACCAGTGTAAGGACTGAGATTAGCCTTTTTCCCCAAAAAAACACAGTTAACTCGATGCAAAACTGATCCAACTGTTGATCCACAATTGTTAACTGTGCAAGAAACTACGGAACAGCTTTGTATGAATGAAAAATAAAACATTGTGAGACGTCTTAGGCCGATCTCAGACAGTAAATGTCTAACCCGGGTATCAGCTGAACCGATATCATGTGACCGATACCCGATTCTGCAGAAATTCCTGGATCAGCGCCAATATCTGATACCAGTATCAGTGCATTTCTAGTCTGCTGATAATTCTTACTCAATATGTAGGGCTGAGTTTGATTTTTTTTCTCTTTTTCTGCAATAAACACACAAGTAACTTTTATTTTAGTCTTTTTTTTGTCTAAAAGTTACATACTGTAGCTTTAAATCTATCTAACTAGCACTGATTTAATACAGTAATGGGTATTTTGATGTTTTATACCTGCAAAAACTACATTCTCACATGTCCCCACAGATCTGACCTGTAACGTGTCCTGGTTACATCACCTGCTTCTTTTTGTGATGAGAGATGGTTTAATGTCAAAGTGTGGAACATACCAAACCTTCAACCACAGACATACACTGCTCATATGTGGCTTCATGTCAACAGTTTCTCCAAATAAAATAATTTAAAGTCACGCACAAACTTGTTTTAATACAAACTGAAGAAAAGTAGTCACATTTAAACAGTATCTGAACATGAAAACGTTACATAAACCTTTAAATGTATGTTCCCACACAAAAATAAATATGCAAATTAAATTAAAACTAAAACTAAAATGTGCAAATATCGTCTCTTTATCGATCTGTCTCGAGTCTGAATATCAGGTTTATTGTTTTAAACCCTCAAAGTGCTGTACTTATGTGGGTAACTTTACAGCCCAAGCACATTGTCTGATACTTGAACTTCAACTTGTACATTTAAAGACGTTTAGCACTGACTCTGCTAAACGTCTCTGCAAACTTGGCCCTGCTGCTCGAGAATTATGTTCAAATGAAAGACTTCTGTCTGTTTAAAGTGAGGAAGAAACTCAAGAAAAAGCAGATGGAAAGATGGAAAAAACAGTTTATTATTTGAGGTTGAAAGCTGGAGTATTAGAGAAACAACAGAAGCATAAATACAAAGTCAGATTGAAGTAATATCGTCATGGGGATGTTAAAGACGTAATAATTCATTTTTGTCATCACTACCCTTGTACTTCTCTGAAACTCACTGAATCGCTCCATTTTCATCTGATAAAATGTGTTGAAAGAAGCATTTTGTCTTAACCTCGTTTTGCTCAAACTCTTTGGCTCTTTGGTGAAATTCCTGTTCTCCTCCTCGCTCCGTTATAACGCCCTCGACTGTCCAGCGTAGTGTCCTGCAGTGCTGCCGCTTTGACTCTAATGGGGTCACGCCAAGTGATTGTCTCCATTTGGGTGTCACTGCTTTGCTTGAAATGTTCCACAGTATGGCATTAAAGGTATAAGTACAGTCACTTTCTTTGGCACATTCTTCATGGAGATAGATATGTTTTATGTGTCATGGTGAAAGATTATACCCAAAGGAACAGACCCTCCACCAGAGTCAGGTTTGTGAAGATGCAAACCCGCTCAGAATAAGGACATGTTCTGATTGGCTAAAGGACTGTAGACCATTGTGTTCTGCGTCCTGATTGGCTGAGGGACTGTAGACCATTGTGTTCTGCGTCCTGATTGGCTGAGGGACTGTAGACCATTGTGTTCTGCGTCCTGATTGGCTGAGGGACTGTAGACCATTGTGTTCTGCGTCCTGATTGGCTGAGGGACTGTAGACCATTGTGTTCTGCGTCCTGATTGGCTGAGGGACTGTAGACCATTGTGTTCTGCGTCCTGATTGGCTGAGGGACTGTAGACCATTGTGTTCTGCGTCCTGATTGGCTGAGGGACTGTAGACCATTGTGTTCTGCGTCCTGATTGGCTGAGGGACTGTAGACCATTGTGTTCTGCGTCCTGATTGGCTGAGGGACTGTAGACCATTGTGTTCTGCGTCCTGATTGGCTGAGGGACTGTAGACCATTGTGTTTCTGCGTCCTGATTGGCTGAGGGACTGTAGACCATTGTGTTCTGTGTCCTGATTGGCTGAGGGACTGTAGACCATTGTCCATCAGTCTCCTCCGTGTCTCCTGTACAGTACAGAATGTGTCAGACAAATTTACATAAATGTTGGATCGCAGTGTGACTCTGAAGTGCTGTATGTTTGCAAGTTTTCTCCCCGACAAAACCCACAATGTCGATGAAACGTTCTGCACCGACAAAGGCACCGACGAAGGTTTGAACTTTGTGTTTAAACGAGAGAAATGTGAGAAAATGTTAATGCCTGTGTGAGAAAAGTGTATAAAGTGTGTGGTGAGGGGTTTTACAGTCAAGAAACATATAGAATAACTGTAAAAATAAAGCTGACTACTTCGCGGATTTCGCTTATTGTGGGTTAGTTTTAGATCATAATCCCCACAGATCTGACCTGTAACTTGGCCTGGTTACATCACCTGCTTCTTTTTATGATGATAGATAGTTTATTGCCAAACTGTGGACCAAGAAATAACAATCAGAACTCTTGTATTGTGTACTTTTAACCATAGACATACTCACTGCCCATATGTGGCTTCATGTCAACAGTTGATTGATTTTTGCTCTTTTCGTCTGTCATCCTTGTCAGAAACCGGAAGGCACAGCTCCGCAGGGTCCCAAGTGCATCTGGCAGGCGTTGAGGAAAGCTTTCGGGAGACCTTTGATCCTCAGCATCACGTTTCGTTTCCTCGCCGACCTGATTGGCTTCGCTGGGCCTCTGTGCATCTCGGGCATTGTTCACCACATCAGCAAAGACAACCGCACGATACAGCCTCCGGTAAGAGTCACCACGGGACCTTTTATGTTGTAATGTAAACGTCAAGATGCAGCAGTGGTTCAGCTTGTGCACCCACTAACCTGAGGGCGGCTGGTTCAATCTCTGACTCACTTTGTAAAGGAGGTGCTGGGGAGAAACCCAAACTTGTGACTTTGGAAAAGGGCTGTATCTCCCTAGAACAAAGTGAGCTCACACTCTACCGCTCTTTATTGAAGTCATGCTCATGGGTCATGGTTTCTAAAAGGCAGAAATAAATACTATGAATGTAATGAATGATACAGCAAATAAAAATATAAAACATATAATAAACAACAATGAACATGCAAATACAGAATATACAGAAACACAGGAGATATATGACAGATGTGCTGTTTACAAAGATACGAAACAATAATGAAAATTGAGACCATGGCACTTTCTCACCCAAAGTAAAAAAAAATCTGAGTTCCCTTGAATGCACCACAGCAGAGTGCAATGAAAATGTGAAGGTCTGCTGGTCCATGAATGCATCAGTTTCTTTCTTTCTTTCTTCTTTATTTGACAGGGACCATGCACAAATTCATTAAGCTTACAAAAGAAAAGATGATTTGTACCAGATTTAGCTCCTGCTACTTTCCATCTGCAGGTGAACACACATTAAAAAACACATTTCAATTGACAATTACAATATACGACTACCAGATTGTCATAAAAAATAACAATTAAAAACAATAAGAAATGTCCCATGTCCAGTTCAGTCTGTTCAGTCCAGACTAATATAAAACTCATTCTGTGCAGGTTTATACAGTGAGGACAGAGCAGCACCAATTAACTCAACTGATGTGACACAAAATGTACTTTTTCAAATTTCTAGTAAAACTATTTAAATCCACAGACAATTTCAGACTGTCTGGAAGCTAATTCTACTGCCTAATGGTTTGAAAAGAATAAGCCGACTGAGCAAAGGCCGAGGATCTGACGCAAGTTATGCAACAGCAATGTGATAAAAGAAACAGAACTAATTAAGGTCAGATTGATGGGAAATGGACGACAAGTAGTAATGATAAAATCGACTTACATTCTCAAGGACATGAACAATGTTAGATGAAATGAAAGAGAAAGTCCGAAGTTGGAAAGGAACGAACACTGACTACCACCAAACGTTCCGCTGGAGGCTGATGAATCCTGATTGGTTGAGGAGTAAAACAGGGTGATCACTGATTGGTTAAGACAGCTGCTGGGCTCAAATGTCCAAATAATAATGAAAAAATAGTGAAAACCTAAAGATTAAACTAGCAACGTCACAAACAGACATACATAATGTGAATAAAATGACACTGTTGTTCACACTCTTGCTTCTCTCACCTTCTCTGTATGAATATGTCAGTGAGATCAGGTGATGGGTTTTAGTTGAAGGGCAGTTGGCAGAGGATAGTGAGTGATGAATACTGTCCCAAGTGAAAAAGCATTCTTCAGTACCTAGAAACAAGCTGTGTTGAACTAAAGCATCATTGTTGTTTTGTAATTTCTCATTTTATCATTATAAATCCACAGATCTAACACTAACTCCACTTTTTTCGCCACTAAGTTGTGTATAAGGCCAGTGTTAAAACCATTTTCCGCTGTTCCTAGTCCAGTATTTGCCCTTTTGGTGTGCCAGTTTACAGCTAAAATAATCACAAAACAGCGTATGCTCCAATCTATTGTTACTCTGTGTCATTGACGCCAGTGCGATGCCCCGCTGTGAGGAGACTGGACTCACACAGGTCCAGGGGCAGAGTTTGAGGTGTAAGTCAGCAGCAGTTTGTGTGAGATTAAAGTTATTAAAGCGATCCTTTATTGGTCTAGACTTGGCCTGTCATGATAATTGCCACAATGACTTATCTTTCAATAGATAAAAGATGGGATAATAGTTTTTGGAGGTCAGTATTTATCATGGGGACTTTTTCTACTACTAGAACTTTTTCTTTGTACTAGACGGAAAGTTTTGTTATTTTCTGCTACTATAAAACTTGAGGTAAAAAGGGTTGAAGGTCTGTGCACAAAGAATACATCATTTTCTACACAACTAACTACAAAAGTGTTTATTCTGCTATCAACGCATTTAGAATTTTTTTTTTTTTTTTTTTGGGAGATTCTGGCTTTAGGATTATTTCGCCATTGACAAAATTTAGTTTTAATTTTATCTATATTTTCAGCAATACGTCGCACTTCAAAATTTGTGATCATTACAGGCTCAGCTGGCAAAAAACTGCATAACGATGGAGGTCTAAACAAGATCTTTCCTTCTCTTCATACTTTTTTGCTGTTTGCAGAGGACATTTTGATTAAATTGCGAATCAAAACACGTAGGAATAGTCCCTCCTCCAGACCAAGTAGGAGTCATGTTTGTGAGGATACAAACCTGCTCAGAAGGATGTTTTTCTATATATATATTTTTAATTTTTTTTTGTGCCATAAACCCCAAAAAAACCCAAAAATGTTATGTTTTTATATATATAATTTTTTAAAAATAATTTTGTGCAATAAACACCAAAATAACCTTTTATTTTAGTGTATTTTGGGGCTTAAATGTGACATAATATGACTTTAAATATATCTAAATAGTATTTATGGGTTTTTGATGTTTTATACCTTACAAAAACATACATTCTCACTGTAAGCAGGGTTGCCCTCCCACAGATCTGACCTGTAACTTGGCCTGGTGGCGTTACCTGCTTCTCCCCATGATGATATATAGGTTTAATGCCATACTGCGTAACATTACAGGCAAAGAAATGATCAAAAAAGTGTCCTGTTTGGCTTGTTTGGACTGCGGCTGTGGGTGGAGTTTAGGTGTTTAGTTTAGTCACACTTTTGTAGACACCTTTGAGACTAACGTACTTTGTGTTCTTCAAAGGTCATGACCTCAGGAGACTTTTGTACACAATACCTCGTCCTCACAGTACTCGCCTTACTGCTATTCTAATCCAAGCCTCATAAAACTTTCATCACACTTATTTGCTGTTGTAGCGGTCTCTCGTTTCTCCGATTCATCAGACTCTGCAGCTGCCAGACGTCTGACAGCCTCTCAGACATTTTACACTTTCATTTTGTCAGTCAGAGTTCATATTAGCTCGAGTATATCGCGGAGTTAGGGTGAAGACTATTATTGGAGTTGTCAGGCGCTAATTGGAAAAGCTACGCAGTGTTTCAGGAGTAATAGAAAAGGGCTAAAAGCTAACAGGCGAATTTCAAGGTTGGCTTCATCTGGACAGTTACGTTTCTAATCAATAATTTGTCACTAAGAGAATTGAGAAATTAGCTACCTGTTACATAATTAATTAAAGTTTCAGGATCATATCATGTTTTAATAGGTGAAGAGTCTAATTTTATCGTTAGTTATTACCACAGACTGTATAAAGAAGTGGAGTCACCCATAGCGGCCATATTCAGCTCCAGTCAAATGAAGCTAATCGATGCTAGCAGTTATAGCGGCGGCCATATTAGGAAATCCAACTGCGAGTATCATAGCAACCAAAGAGCCAATCCAGAGCGAGGCTGTTGAAGGTAACGCCTCTTCCTACCCGCAACTCTGGTTTAGCCGGGGTTGGGTCAATTAAACCTGTTGCTAACGCTAGCAGGAGCAACCTTGGGGAAAGAAAGCGCCTGATTTGTCTGTTATTAATGTTCATATCTTGATTTACAAACATAATAGCGAAAAAAACAACACTTTAAGACCAAAATGACGAGTCTAACAGCAGCATTTACAGAGAAGCAGCCACAGTTTCTCAGTGTAAAGTGAATTGAAGCCAGAATCGATGGAGCCAGAAGCGCCCACATGCTCATATTGTATTTGGAAAGCAGCGGCTAGCAGGTTAGCTATGTCCATTTATATATACAGTCTAATATTTCTTCTTTCTATGAGGTCAAATTACCAATCCTTCAGCTTCTAACCTTGTTTTTGATTCTGGTTTGCTGTGACGGATGGCTTTGGTTTTGCTGAAATAAAAACCTTTTGCTGTTTGCTTGTTACAGGTCTGACTTTGAAAAGGTTGACCCTCAGACTGATGACGATAAATGAGTCGATATTTCATTTTGTCCTTTCAGAAGAGGCTGCTGGGGATTTATTTCATCTCGTCTAAAGAGTTCCTGGAGAATGCTTACGTGTTAGCCGTGCTGCTCTTCTTCGCCCTGCTCCTACAGAGAACGTTTCTACAAGCTTCATATTACGTGGCCATTGAAACAGGGATTAACCTGCGTGGAGCAATACAGGTGTGTAACGAATCATGGCTCAGGCAATGAATGAAATAAGAGCAGAAGTCGTCACAATATTCACGTCACCGATTTACAAATCCTCAAACCTAAAATAAAGAAAACAATAGTGCTAATCAAAGTGTGCTGGATATGCTTTGGGTTACAGTTCATATCTTAGGGTAGTTCAGGGGAGTGCCTTAAGATGTGAACTGTCCTAAGGTATGAACTACCTTAAGATGTAAACTGTCCTAAGATGTGAACTACCCTAAGATCACATCTTAGGGTAGTCTTAGGGTACCCTAAGATGTGAATCTAAGATGTGAACTGCCCTAAGATGTGAACTGCCCTAAGATGTGAACTGCCCTAAGATGTGAACTACTTTAAAATATTAACTACTCTAAGATGTGAACAGCCCTAAGATGTGAACTACCCCAAGTTCACATCTTAGGGTAGTCTTAGGGTACCCTAAGATGTGAACCTAAGATGTGAACTGTACGAGATCACGCAGATGAGTCCCCAGGTGAGATGCCCCAGCAGCAATGAAGGATGGGTCAAACGCAGAGGACAAAGTTCCTACTGGGTCGTACCTTAACCTTAGTGTAGAACCCTGTTACAGAACCCTGTCAGAACTGCAGAAGCTCCTCGGATGAGAGGCAAAATGTATTTACTGTAAAAAACTTTTTTCCAGCTGACAGAATTCAAATTTCTTTTGCGATCGTTTCAATAATTTATCTTTCATTTACCCCCAGACTAAAATCTACAACAAGATCATGCGTCTGTGCACCTCCAACATGTCCATGGGGGAGCTCACCGTGGCTCAGATCTGCAACCTGGTCGCCATAGATACGAACCAGCTCATGTGGTTCTTCTTCCTGTGTCCAAACCTGTGGGCCATGCCAGTGCAGGTAAGAGGGCTCTGGAACTGCAACTGGAAAATGTTCAGAGGTCAATGATTATTACTGTTGATTAGTCAGTTAATATGTATTTTTACATAGTACATTACGATTCTTTAAATACATTTTAAGCACATAAAGGTTGGAATACAGTTGTCACTCATTATAACGCGGTTCACCTTTCGTGGCCTCGCTGTTTCGCGGATTTGTGGACTGTAGACCATTGTGTTCTGCATCCTGATTGGCTGAGGGACTGTAGACCATGGTGTTCTGCGTCCTGATTGGCTGAGGGACTGTAGACCGTTGTGTTCTGTGTTCTGATTGGCTAAGAGACTGTAGACCATTGTGTTCTGCGTTGTGATTGGCTGAGGGACTGTAGACCATTGTGTTCTGCTTCCTGATTGGCTGAGGGACTGTAGACCATTGTGTTCTGCGTCCTGATTGGCTGAGGGACTATAGACCATTGTGTTCTGCATCCTGATTGGCTGAGGGACTGTAGACCATTGTGTTCTGCGTCCTGATTGGCTGAGGACTGTAGACCATGTGTAGACCTGATTGGCTGAGGTGTAGACTGTGTTCTGCGTCCTGATTGGCTAAGAGACTGTAGACCATGGTGTTCTGCGTTGTGATTGGCTGAGGGACTGTAGACCATTGTGTTCTGCGTCCTGATTGGCTGAGGGACTGTAGACCATTGTGTTCTGCGTCCTGATTGGCTGAGGGACTGTAGACCATTGTGTTCTGCTTCCTGATTGGCTGAGGGACTGTAGACCATTGTGTTCTGCGTCCTGATTGGCTGAGGGACTGTAGACCATTGTCCATCAGTCTCCTCCGTGTCTCCTGTACAGTACAGAATGTGTCAGACAAATTTACATAAATGTTGGATCGCAGTGTGACTCTGAAGTGCTGTATGTTTGCAAGTTTTCTCCCCGACAAAACCCACAATGTCGATGAAACGTTCTGCACCGACAAAGGCACCGACGAAGGTTTGAACTTTGTGTTTAAACAAGAGAGAAATGTGAGAAAAGTGTATAAAGTGTGTGGTGAGGGGTTTTACAGACAAGAAACATAGAGAATAATTGTAAAAAATAAAGTTATTTTTAGAGCGTAATCCCCACCATAAAGTGGGGATCACTGTATACGTTGTATTATTGATGAAAATTTTAAATTGTATATTCTATATAACTGTGGTAAAACCTCTTTTGGCCTGTGTTTGAGAGCACGTTCAGTCTTGTTTTGCCTTAGTTTAAGCCCAGTTTAATTCTGATTTGTCTTGGTCCTGTTCTAGTCCTGGTTTAGTTCCATGTTTAGTCCCAGTTTCTATGTGGCCAGATGGTCCAGATAACAATTGTGATTTTTTCAGTAGTAAAAGAAACATTCAAATCTGTCATCTGGACAAAAACGTGGTAGGAGTAACTAAAAGATTACACAGACAGGGACATTATTTCAGTCATGGCTATTTGTTTAATCATCGCGGTTCTCATTTGCACACTGCAACAGCATGCTAACAGCTACATTTTATTACCTTTGTTCAATAAAACTCATCATGTTTGCTGTTGTGGTGCCTGTCTTATCATGTTTCATGGTTTGCCGCTAACAGCCTATTTCTGTAATAGCATTGTTCTGCCATTTCCTTTACATCAAGTATCACATATACCATAGCTTCTGTTTCCATTTCAAAATACCACATGTTATCTACGCTTTTCTCAGTTACATCTCTCTGTTTCCATAAGGCTAAATCTGTTCTGTGTAATGCCTCTGTCATAAATAGAGCATCCACAGATAGATAGACAGGATGTAGGTGAAAATCAGGCGTCAGGTGTCTAAGGGATACACCAAACATTGTTCTGGATCGATGCAGCATGACCTTGAGCTTCATGGTCATGCTACATATATTCTTCATATAGAACAGACACAGGAAGAAACACACAAACACACATTTTAAACCAGTGTGTTGTAATAATATATCCTGGCTCTTATACAGGGTGGCCCAAAAGTCACTGACAGTTGAAAAAAATGCATAACTCTTTTATTTCTGAATATTTTTCTTTTATTTTTTCAGAGCATTTAGAACGACTCTTCTGACATTAATCTGAGCAAATACAGCACCGAGGAACGAACCCTCATTGTACAGTGGTACTTTGAGTCACATGGGTCAAATTCACAAACCCAGCGGTGTTACCGTCCACATTTTAATACCAGAGATGCCCCAAGAGTAAATGCCATTAAAGAAATAATAAGTGTTTTTCAAAGACAGGGGGCAGTATGTGATCTCCACAGACCTGACTAGTCCTGATTTCTTCCTGTGGGGCTATCTTAAAGAAAAGGTGTTTGTGAATAAACCTCAGACAATAAACCACTTCAAACGTAACATCGAGGATCAAATAAGAGACATAAGCCGGAAATGCTTTAAATGTTCTGTAAAGTGTGTTGGATCAGGCTGTTCAGAGACAAACCCAAAATGGTGGACACTTGAAAAACATTATTTTTAATTAGGTCATTTTTACTTCCTCTAGTTTAAGTAGTGATAAGTTCGAGTGTAAGTGAACAATTATAACCGTATATATTGCCAAAAATCTGGGAAGGTTCAGTTTACTTATTGCTAAAATTTGGTGAGTATAACTTAAGAATTAAAGGAGCTACTGAAGATTTAAAAGTGTCAGTGACTTTTGGGCCACCCTGTACATATGCGACTAGTGAATGGGAATAATTGGCTTTGTTCACAGCGTAACTTTTATTAAGAACGCAAAATATTACCAATTAAAATTCAAATTAATTACAATAAAGACTTGTTTTTATATGTCAAATACTACAGTTTGTGTTGTTATTTTCATATTACGCCTCAAAATTTGCATTATCGTTAGCGTTGAGACACAAACATGTTTCTTTCTAAACACCGAATCGTCCTCAGGTGGAGTTTTCATTTTATTTGTGTAGTTTTAAACATGCTGTCAGTAGCATTCACCCGCAGCTCTCTGTCCACTCCCCGATCCTTAAATATTTATTAATTTTAGCGTGACTCTGCTAAAACCCCATAGAGGTAAAATCGGACAGAAAGTGGAGATGCTCGCAGTGAGTCTTTTTATGTGCCTGTGTTTCCTCCAGTTCATGATTCATTCAGGAGTTCATTCTGCAGAAGCACTAAGCGTTTGGTCGGAGGTTTGGCTCCTGGCTTTTCTCCAACTTTAATTTGCTTCTCCTGTTGTCGCTTTTTAAAGACACTGTGCCAAATCTTCTTCACACTTAACAAACTGCGAAAACCACGCGATGTTGCAAGAAGCTGCAGGGCCCTAAGCTTTTAAAACATCCTCAGTTTGGATAATTAGTATTTAAATGTAAAGAAATATAACATTTTCTAAAAACAAAAGTGCTTAAAAATTCTAAATGTAACTCCGCTCCTACCAAAGCAGTGGAGCAGATCATTTATCAGCCATTCAAATACTTTTATACTTTGCATCAACGTTCCCTGGAGGTGTGATGCTAACTGTAGGCACTGCTCTGTCTGAGACTCTGTTGCTCGAGTTAAACTTTAATGTGAGCTTTATTTTAACACAATCTTAAAGAATCATAAAGAACTGATTCGGTTGGAGCTTCAACAGTTTAGCTGAGTTGGTTCTGTTAAATAAGTTCCGCATTACAGTCGCAAGCTAGCGAGCATTAGCCAACAGTTTTTCAGTCAGTTTTGCTGAAAATCAAACTCAAGAACCATGAACCCTCGGATTGATCACAGGCTCCTGAACAAATGTGTTTAAATCCATTTTGTGTTTTTTGTTGGGTTTTTTTTTTTTTTTTTTGAGATATTCATATTTCTTTGGCATTGTTTGGTCATATGTGCATTGTGTCACCGTGGTAACCGCTGAACATCCTGCCATAGACATACAGGCAGAACCGCTTAAGTGCGATGTCAGTATCGATAAGAGGGACAAAGATTATGAATTTGCTGATATCTTCAGGTTTAAAACGGCAGTAATCTTTAACTTTAAACCTTGTGTCTGACTTGAACACGCCGTAAAGCCACTTTTCCTTGCTCCATTTTCGCATTTATCGTCTCTTTCTGCCCATTTTTCTCTGTAACATCTATATTTTATTTTTTGATTTCGTTCAAGAGAAGGTATTTCCCAAAGACCAGACTCGTCCTTGGTCTATTACCCGTGAATAGTGTACAGTTTCACTTCCTCTCAGTGTCTCCTTATAAAAGTTTGAGCAGGTTTCATTTTGACTTCAGCTGTTATGAGTCCGCCCCCTCCAGCTGTCACTCAGATTATTATTAAACTTTAAAGTGCTGCAATTACAGCTCCAGAAAAGAGACCAGTTGAATAAAAGCTGCTAATGGTGGCAGATTGTGTGGGTAGAGCCAGGGCTTCTGAAACAAAGGCCAATCAGGTGATAATAAGAGTCTATGATCATACTTACGATGACCCTCACGTCTAATGCTCTTAAAGGTCCGATATTATAAAAAAACGACTCGTTTAAGCTTTAAACCGTGTTATAATGATGTTACCTCCTCAAAAACAGACCTGGAGTTGTGTTTTGTTTCATTCACACATGTCTGAGTAACGCTTTATTATTAATCTGTAACATCTCCAAAGCTCAAAACGCTCTGTTCCACCTTGTGATGTCATGAAGTGGTAGTTTTCAAGTTCAGTAGGATTGGCAATTCCAGGGCTGTAACTGTCCAAATGCTTTTAACCCTGGAGAACCTAAGAACCCTTTTCTTCTTTGGAAAATTATGAACATTGCATTAAATTACTGCTATAAATTGACTGAACACTGAAATATCCATTTTTTTCAATTTTAACGCTTTATTCCCTAATTTTGGATCAGGGCCAAATTTGACCCTTTGGGCTCGCTAATTTATCCAAAAAGATTATAAAACGTACTTCTAGACATTCTGCCAGCTATTACTAAAAACATTAACAAAAAAACAACATCATTTTACCACCCGCTGGTTTGCTGAGAAGACGATTTTGTTTGGGTAGTTTTCCATCTTGTCACTACCACTTTGGCTCATTTTAGTTCAATATTCATCCACTAGGTGTCTCTATGCAGGGGTCAGAAGTGGCACTCTGGGCTTTTTGAATTTTTTGAATTGAAATTTGACCCTTTTTTGTTTTGTTTTGTTTGTTCATTTTGGGTAGCAGCAATTAACTTATGCCAAATTTGACCCTGTGGATTCTCCAGAGCTAGTGAAGGTGTATGGAGTTTAAAAACACAGTGGAGCAGTTTTCTCTGTGATGACTCCTCAGCTGACTGCACATCACTGCTGTCTACACATTTCTGTCACTATTGCCTCTGCTACAGCCAGATAATATTACATAAACAATAATGAGACGTCCAGTGGGGTCGTGTTCTATCGAAAGACGACCAAGATTCAAAAAGTTCAAATTAACCAAAAGTTGATTCCCCTAACAGATAAATCTAAAGAGCTCTGGGTCAGATCGTTGTCTCTAACAGCTGAAGTACGCAGGGCTTAAACCAGGCGCTCTGACAGCCTGCCTGCCCCTAAACCCAGGGGTAAAAAAAAACAAAAACTATCATGAATATGCAAATAATATGTTGAGCAGGTGATGCCTTGGTTCCTCCTTCAAAACCTCTCTCTCTTTTCTCCGACATCCCCAGCTGCACCGGTGTTTTTCAACCTTGGGACGTCTCTGGATGTTTTATCTCTGTAAAAGAGTTATCTCTTTATTCAGAACACACAATGTTGCCTTTAAAGGGCACTTTTATAATGATGTCAGTGTTCAAATCAATGTGTGACACAGTATCCAAACAAATACATGAATTCAGTGTTTTGAAATATACGTGTGATGCATCTAAGAAGCTTTAGGACTTGATAAATCCTTCATTATACATTTAACAGTGCACAAATATGTTTTCTATAAATTACACACAGTTTTAGATTGAAGTCGTGTTTCATTTCTTTGTATTTTAACAAAAAACTCTAAAATGTCCCATGGTGTGACTGACATAAAGGCACTGACAGAAGTTTAATCATCAGTTTGATAAAACAACACTTTTATTTCCACTTTAAAACGATATAAACAGTTTGATGCTGTGATCCAAAGGTCGCCCTGTGTGTGACATGAAAAATCACATATTTAAAAAGACAGTAACATAAAAAACAGAACATTTTCCCCAGGAGGAGCTCTGAGGTTAAAGGTGTAAGAGACACGTCAGAAAAAATAATCATCAGATTCTTATTTTTGTCAAATTCAACAGTTTGATGTCCTGCTGCATTTACTGAGAAAAAATACCATTATTATTGTTAAAAATATATTCTTTACGATGGGACAGTTACATAAATTTTACACTGTAGCATTAGACACATTAACATGCAAATTTGTAGTTAAAAAAAGAGTTTTATTATAAACCTATTTAGCTCATTTTTTATTATTTTTTATAGATTTTAATTTTATTTTGTTTTTTAATAATTTATTTACTATTTAGTTTATTTTTTATTATTATTATTTTTATATTTATTTATTTTTACTCATTTATTTACGATTTAGTTTTATTTTATTTAGTTATGATTTTTGGGGTCTTCTGTGTCTGTTATTAAAATTTTTAACACGCAAATTTGCAGTTAAAAAATTAAGAGTTTTATTATAAACCAATTTAGTTTGTTTTTTATTATTTTTATAGATTTTTAAAATTTTATTTTACAAATGTATTTACTATTTTGTTTTATTTTATTTAGTTACGATTTTTGGGGTCTTCTACTATGTTTATGCATAACTTTTGTCATAATGTTTCTTTGTAAAACATGAAAATCTTTATAAATACATTGTTAAAAAAAAAGTAAATAAATAACAGTTACGAAAAAATGATATAACTCTTGTGAAAAGGCTTCTGTGGAATCATCGTAGAACTGATTCTCTTTTGACACTCATTTTTGTATTTCGCTACAAAGGCGCGTCACACTGCAGGACGAAAAAGGCGCTACACCCCCAGACGTCGAGGACCCAGGATAATGGCGCTCCTCAGGGTCAGAAGAGCCATTGTTGTTTTTTACGTCGCCCCTGGTAACAATCGTTAGGCTGCGGCAGAAGATGGGGCCATTCAGCTCCATCTGTTTGGGAGTGTCGTTGAGATTTCTCAGATAAAGACTGATGCCAGATCCAAACCACGAGACCATCTGACTCCTCAATGCATCCGACTGTAATGAGACTGACGGGGGACGTAATTAGGCCCGTTTCAGAGAGCTTCTTCTCACGGAACTTGTTGCACAGCGAGTCGTTTGCATAAAAACATAAAATACAAGGGATATACAAGAAAAACTGTCAGACCTCCACAAAGACATCGATCTTATCTCGCAATAGTGACTGGCATGGACTCGCAGCAGGAGAGCCAAATTTAACCTCAATAAAAGTTGTGATTGTTAAAAAAATCCACCAAAAATAGTAGGTTACACATTATAATCTAACTTGTGACTTGCTGGACTTAAAATGTTTTCCGCGAAGAATCAGCTTTATTTTTGACAATTATTCTATATGCAGAACACAATGGTCTACAGTCCCTCAGCCAATCAGGACGCAGAACACAATGGTCTACAGTCCCTCAGCCAATCAGGACGCAGAACACAATGGTCTACAGTCCCTCAGCCAATCAGGACGCAGAACACAATGGTCTACAGTGCCTCAGCCAATCAGGATGCAGAACACAATGGTCTACAGTCCCTTAGCCAATCAGGACGCAGAACACAATGGTCTACAGTCTCTTAGCCAATCAGGATGCAGAACACAATGCGCATTCATACGATGTAAAAAGCATGTAAAATTGCACACAAAAAATCAGCGAGACGACGAAAGGTGAACTGTGATATAGGGACGGACAACGATATTTCTAAATGAGATGGAAATTCTGCACTACTGATTAAATTGTTTATTTCAGTCACAGTTATTAAATCATTCCCATAGAGTAAAACCACAAAGGTGTCAGTTGAATCGTAAATACTACTGCAGTGGTACAGAGAAAATGGCCCTTTTCCTTATAAAAACGTCTTGGCTTGTGGCTTGACTTCACAGGAAAGTGAGTAGCGTAAAAACTCAGAGTAGAAACATTAAACATTTGTCAGGGTAAATAATCGTCCTCAGAGTGTTAGCCAACGATGACCTAACGCGTGAGTGTGCTGCAAACGAACGCCTCGGCCACAGCGCAGCTCAAAAACATTTTTAAAGGGCTCATATGACGTCATTTCTGATCTAAGTTTCAATGTTTCCTCATCACAAACAAACCTGGAGCGTCTGTGCGTTTTGTTTCATTCACACATATTTAAAACACAAACCCTGCAGATTTACAAAGAGTTCTTCTCACACAGAAAACACTCTGTTCCACCTTGTGATGTCATGTGGTAAAACAGGAAGTGCTCCACCATGTTTTTAAACTCATCAGAAGATATTGTAGACTTTAAACCAAGGATGAAACAAAAATATTTTTTCAAAATGGCAACAACTCATAGTTATTCTAGCGTATTGTAGAGTAAAAGTTTAATTGAGGCTAAAAAATAGCAGGTAACTACCACTTGATGACATCACGAGGTGGAACAGAGCCTTTGGAGGTTTGGAGATGGACTCACTAATAATAAAATGTGTGAATGAAACAAAACACAACTCCAGGTCTGTTTTTGATTATAACATGGCTACAATCTCACAGGAGTATGGAGCCTTTAAGTAAAGTATTTGTTCCATGTGAATGAAGTCTTTATTCATGTTATGTGTAGTTATTCTAAAGTGGTAGTACTGTCTTCTTTAGTGATGTGAAGTCTAACAGCTCCTCCCTTCTTCCTTCTCATCCCACTATCATAGCCTTGATCGGATGGGAACCGTCAGTGATCCTGCTCTCACTACACAGAAGAGCCTGGTGAATCAGTGCCTTGATCACAGCAGAAGTCAACCGGGTGAGGCTCAGTGTCCACACACAGAAGATTTTGTGGCCACTTTGTAAAAGTGGTCTCACACACAGAAGAGCACACTGGTGAGTTTATAAAGTGTCTCACACACAGAAGAGCACACTGGTGAGTTTATAAAGTGTCTCACACACAGAAGAGCACACTGGTGAGTTTATAAAGTGTCTCACACACAGAAGAGCACACTGGTGAGTGTATAAAGTGTCTCACACACAGAAGAGCACACTGGTGAGTTTATAAAGTGTCTCACACACAGAAGAGCACACTGGTGAGTTTAATACAGTGTCTCACACACAGAAGAGCACACTGGTGAGTTTATAAAGTGTCTCACACAGAAGAGCACACTGGTGAGTTTATAAAGTGTCTCAAACACAGAAGAGCACACTGGTGAGTTTATAAAGTGGTCTCACACACAGAAGAGCACACTGGTGAGTTTAGTGTTCTCCCCCACTAGTGTATTAAAGTGTCTCACACACAGAAGAGAACACACTGGTGAGTTTATAAAGTGTCTCACACACAGAAGAAGAGCACACTGGTGAGTGTTAATAAGTGGTCTCACACACAGAAGAGCACACAGGTGAGTTTATAAAGTCCCTTCAAAGATGCCAAAGACTTTCTGTGTCAAATCTCTTAGTTTTTTGGTGAGCTGTATAAATGACTGGACTGGTGAATCACTTTACATTGAAAAACTGTGTCCCTCTCTCTCTGTACACCTGCTGCTGTCAGACTCGACATTTTGGTCTTAAATGTTCGTATTAACCCTCTACATGATCGTGAGGCTTTTTGTATTTCATTATTTTGTCTGTAAATCAAGATCTGAACAAGTTACTAGACGAGCAATCAGTGTCTTCTTTCCCCCGAGGTCACTCCCACTCAGCGTTAGCAACCACGTTTTAATTGACAGTATCTTGCTCATGCTAACACCGGGAGGTGGGAGAGCCCATGACCTTCCACAGTTTTGCTCCAGATCGGCTCTTTGGCTGCAGCTTTGCTACACTACTCACGCTCGTAAATACAATACGGGACAATCAGATCGCTAACTTAGCCCGCTACACCTGCTCTCGGCCTCTATTAGCTTCATTTGGAGCCGAACGCTGTGTGGTGACGTCACACTCCTCAGTCCAATCCAGTCCGTGGTGTAAGAGCGGTTCATAAAATCAAATTTAAATCAAGTTGGTAGAGATTTACTTGTGGCACTCATCCATGTACTTCCTTGGGTTATTTTACTCGAGGTGAAACGCAGGTGGTTTGGCAGCAAGAGTTCAGACTTATGGAGGACGCAAAATTGACGTTTTGTGTGTCTCTGGTGTTAAATTAGACCTGGTTTCCCTGGTCATTTGCTTTGTTCATAACATCAGTACTGAAACAACGGGTAACCAATTGTATTTGTGATGAAGACTTAAGTATACTTCATGCTGGGCCTTTAGTGCACCGTGATCTGCGTCTGTCTGCCACTTCA
>JAIEZT010001390.1:32930935-32989057 GCA_019594935.1 Periophthalmus modestus
ATGTTCTTGTGGGAGATGTTCTTTGGTTCATGGAGGGAGAGACTTGTCCCACTGAGCTGCTTAAGTCTTCTGAGCAGCAGGAGCTGGTTCTAGACAGCACAGGACACATGTGTGAAGTCCTTCACCTGACACAGGACACATGTGTGAAGTACTTCACTGGTTCTAGGAGACATGAGCAATGCAGTGTTCTATCTGGCCATGTACTGTTCTGTCTGTCTAAGGCTCGTTTGGAGAGGCCAGTGAGCCCGGACGTTACAGTCGTCTAACCTCCTGGAGACAAATGCAGGCATAAGTCTGAGTCTGGTTTTGACAGTTTACTTTAGATTTTTGACATGTTTTTAGATGTAAAAAGCTGCAGATACTTATTGATTGATTGTGGCTGTTAAAGTTCAAGTCTGAGTCCATTATTACCTCTAGTTTTTTTATATCCTGATTTGAAGGTTTTAGAGAGAGACTGGAGGTGACTGCTGACACTTTCTCTATGTTCTGTGGAGCAAAGACTTATGACTTCAGTCTTGTCTGGAGTTTAGCTGTATGTAATTTAGTTTGTATCCACCACATACTTTGGTCACAGTAATGACATGAATCAATTTCTTAATTTTCCTTATGAATTTTGTGTGTTATTTAATTTTGTAAATTAAAGCAAAGATACCTAAAAGTACTTGTACTTCGTCACCTTCCACCACAGCTGAACACTCAGAATCAGTATTCGGATGAGTATTTTTGGCACGATGTACTACTTCCAAACACTGTGTAGTACCAAAAAGACAGAACGCAGCCCAGTGATAATCAGAGCTCTAATCAAACAGGCGGCGCACTCCACACTCCAGCAGAACGTAAATGGGAAATATAAATTAATCAGACAACAGACAAGTGAATAGATTGGACTGGGGCGACTATACTCACGGAGCATATTGTTAATGTCTGGCAGAAGGAGGAAAAATGGAGAGAAGAGCCCATATACAGCAGAGGACCATATGGCTGCTTATAAAAACACTCCAAAGAAAATATTGTGTTGTTTAAAAGAGGCAGGGGGAAAAAAACATGGCCAGACTTTTTGCTTCTATATTAACTTTACGGAAGGCTTAGAGTTGTGTGGATGGAAACTGATGGAAATGTAGATTTTTGTTTTCTAATATAATGTGACGGGTTATCCCCGAAGATTTATGTTGCAAAACTTTCAAAACTTAAAATCCAGAAAGCCCCAAACAAAGCCGCATGAATTTAAAACAGCTCGAAAAATGATTAAATACAGAGCTCCAGTCCTGTAATGTACAACTATACTATACAATATAATACTCCCTACAACTGTACAACAACTCACCCTTATGTAACATATAATACTCCCTACAACTGTACAACAAAACTCACCCTTATGGTAACATTAATACTCCCTACTGTAACAACAACTCACCCTAATGTAACATATAATATCCCTACAACTTACAACAACGCACCTTTATGTCACAGATAATACTCCCTAAACTGTCACAACTCACCCTTATGTACATATAAATACTCCCTACAACAACTGTTATGTACCAATAATACTCCCCGACAACTGTCAACCTCCCTTTAGTCACAGATAATACTCCAATCTGTACAACAACTCACCCTTATGGAACAATAATACTCCCTACAACTGTACAACAACGCTAACTTTATGTCATATAATACTCCCTACAACTGTACAACAACTCACCCTTATGTCATAGAGAATACTCCCTACAACTGTACAACAACTCACCCTTATAACATAGATAATCCCGACAACTGTACAACAACTACCTTTATGGTCACAGATACACTCCCTACAACTGTACAAACAACGCACCCTTATGTCAACATAATACTCCTAAGCTGTACAACAACCTCCCTACACCTGTACAACAACTCACCCTTATGTACCATATAATACTCCCTACAGCTGGCCTTTTGTGCTTTCAGAAGTTTCAGAAATTCAAAATATTTAAATTTAAAGGAGGCTTGTCAGTGACACAGTGGCTGAGTGAGTAGCGCCCTCTCACAGGAGGGTTGTGGGTTCTACTCCCTGGAGGGCGAGGGCGGGCTGTGGGCATCTCCTTGTTTATATCTGAAGTTCATTGTTTGGGTCGGAGTTTAAAATATTTCACTGTCAAAGGTCAGTGGACCCGCTGACCCCTGAGTCTGTGGAAAAACCCGGTTTTAAAAGCCTCATTTTACACTATTCTCTGATCTATGTGAAAATGTTGCTGCTCGTCACAAAGGTAAAAGGAGATATTTGGACTTTTAAAGGGCAGGATTGGGTCAGACAGCCCAGTTTGTCTTTGAATTAGGCTGAATATTAAAAACAGCCGTGTTAAATGTACCGTAAATTGTCTTTGTTTAGTCAGAGCCGCAGGAGGAGACAAGATGAACATAAAGAGCCTGAGTCCTGAGGTAATGAGTCTATGTTCTCATTTGTAATGTGAATAGTGTAAATATATTTACTCTTACATTTTATGCGCTTATATTTTATGTTGCTTCAGGCTCATATTAACATCTGTCACGGTGCTACACAGGAAAAATAAACTTCTTGGTTAAGTCTGGTGTATTTACAGAATTGTTAACTGAATTAAAATTAAATAAAAATAAATACATTAAATAAATAAATAAATTAATGAATTTCATTTTGGTTGTTTACATATTTTTAAAAAATAAATAAAATAAATGAATGTAAAGATAAATAAAATAAAACAAAAAAAATTTAAAAAATACAAAATAAAAATAAAAGAATAAAATAATTAAATAAAAAAATAAAAGAATAAAATAAATAAAATACAAATAAAAAAAAAAAATAAAAACAAATAAAATAAAAATAAAATAAAACACCTGTTTTCCCAAAATAAAATAAAATAATGTAAACAGTGTAGTGTAGGAGGAGGGAGGATGGGAGGGACATCTGACACACACACAGTGACATAGGTGGACGGGAGGGAGGGCATCTGACACACAGTGACATAGGTGGACGGGAGGGCATCTGACACACAGTGGACATAGGTGGACGACATTAGTGACATAGGTGGACGGGAGGGACATCTGACACACAGTTGACATAGGTGGTCATAGTGGGAGGGCATCTGACACACAGTGACATAGGTGGACGGGAGGGCATCTGCACTAACGACATAAAAGCTTAGATGTTACACTGATTCCGTTTGAGTGAGTTGTGACCATTTGCTACCTCAGTTTTACGACTTTAAGCATGAATCATTCCTAGGTGAAGTGCGAGTGTGTTTAGGTCACGACCTTACACTGTTTGATTAGCTGTTTGTCGGTTTGGAGCAGACCGTATTCTATTTTTTATGATCTTATTACCATGCACAGCTCAAAGCAGCAAAATAAACAAAGACCGCGCAGCCTGACCTTGAATCATCGGCTGAAGCAGGAAGTTTTGACCCTGGGTATTATAATTGTTACTGAAGAGAAGCTCTGAGCAGTAAAAATATATCCGAACAATTTATGCTGTGTTTAGTTAGAGGCACATTTTGAAACCAGGAGTTTCTTTGCTGCATAGAATGGAAGTGTTTATGCTTTGAAGTAGCCTATATTCACTGCCACTGTTGACATGTTTTGAAGCGAAAACGAAGCTATTTCATCATAAACTCGTGTCACTGTTGTTTGGTCATGGTGTCAGCTGTGAATAAATGTGAAATTGTCATGCCTCTTCAGCACTAAAATGTGATATAGTGATGTTTGAGTTTGTCCAGTGTCGTTCTGTTCCTCGCTGTGAGCTGGAGATGTTTGTCACAGTGAGGGACAGAAGGACACTGGACAAACTGGTGTCCGTCTGGGGCTCGGCTCACCCACCGCACGGGGCTAATGACCTTATTCTGTCCATAAGATCAAGAGCACTGGGCTACTCACCTTATTCCACCCGTAAGGTCAATAGGCCAAGTGACCTGACCAGTCTGAGTCTGAGTCTGAGTCTGAGTCTGAGTCTGGTCTGAGTCTGGTCTGAGTCTGAATCTGAGTCTGAATCTGAATCTGAATCTGAATCTGAATCTGAATCTGAATCTGAATCTGAATCTGAGTCTGGTCTAAGTCTGAGTCTGAGTCTGGTCTAAGTCTGAGTCTGATTCTGGTCTGAGTCTCAGTCTGAGTCTCAGTCTGGTCTAAGTCTGAGTCTCAGTCTGGTCTAAGTCTGAGTCTCAGTCTGGTCTGAGTCTGAGTCTGGTCTGAGTCTGGGTCTGAGTCTGGTCTGAGTCTGAATCTGAGTCTGAATCTGAATCTGAATCTGAATCTGAATCTGAATCTGAATCTGAGTCTGGTCTAAGTCTGAGTCTGAGTCTGGTCTAAGTCTGAGTCTGATTCTGGTCTGAGTCTCAGTCTGAGTCTCAGTCTGGTCTAAGTCTGAGTCTCAGTCTGGTCTAAGTCTGAGTCTGGTCTGAGTCTGGGTCTGAGTCTGGTCTGAGTCTCGGTCTGAGTCTCAGTCTGAGTCTCAGTCTGGTCTAAGTCTGAGTCTGGTCTGAGTCTCAGTCTGAGTCTCAGTCTGGTCTAAGTCTGAGTCTGGTCTGAGTTTGAGTCTGAGTCTGGCCTAAGTCTGGTCTGAGTCTAAGTCTGGCCTAAGTCTGACTCTGGTCTGAGTCGAAATATGGTCTGAGTCTGGTCTAAGTCTAAGTCTCTGAGTCTGAGTCTGAGTCTGAGTCTAAGTTGGTCTGAGTCTGGTCTGAAGTCTGGTCTGAGTCTGGTCTGAGTCTGGTCTGAGTCTGAGTCTGAGTCCGAGTGTAAGTCTAGTCTGAGTCTGGTCTGAGTCTGGTCTGAGTCTGAGTCTGAGTCCGAGTCTGAGTCTAAGTTCAACTCTACTCTAATAAAAAATCCAAATCCGACATGAAAACTAAATGCGATAAACCACAGCAGCCAAATGTCGGTATTTCGTGAACCTCGTCTGTTTCCGTCTCGGCGGCGCCTTCGACCTCTATCCAAATATTTACGTAAGAGAACATCATCTACGAGGCCCAGGGAGACGGCGCAAAGGTCGAGAAATCTGAGGAGTAAAGACTCTGTTTGTTGTTCTGTCTATAAGACGATGATGACAGCGAACGCAACTGTGAGACGATAAGCACATGGTGAGTCCTGCTGCGCTCGCAGAAAACATGAAACATCAGGACATAAAGCAAATATAGACAGGGATCGGAAGTAACTGAAAACATTTACAGAAAATACATATTCTGGTACAGTTACTCTTTCCTTTGGTGGTACTCAGAATACAGTTACTTTCTAAATTATAAGGAATACACGTCAGTACTTGATCACGCAATTTTGGGCGTTACAATGTAATTTCTTCTTTTCTGATTTGACTTAAATTTGATTTTAACTTTTTTATAGAGTCATATTTGCATGTTTGGGCAAAATATGAAAGCGGTGGGTATAAAATGTAACTGTCCTGAATGTGGCCAAACTGACTGAAATAATGGGGACGGTGCAATGATTAGATTGTGCAATATGTTTGGATGGTGCAATAATGGAAATGTGTAATAGTTTGGGTGGTGCAATAATGGAACTGTGCAATGTTTTGGATGGTGCAATAATGGGGAATGTGCAATATTGTGGATGGTGCAATAATAGAAATGTGTAATAATTTGGGTGGTGCAATAATGGAAATGTGCAATATTTTGGATGGTGCAATAATGGGAACTGTGCAACATTTTGGATGGTGCAATAATGGGGAATGTGCAATATTGTGGATGGTGCAATAATAGAAATGTGTAATAGTTTGGGTGGTGCAATAATGGAAATGTGCAATATTTTTGGTTGGTGTAATCATGGGGAATGTGCAAATTTTGGATGGTGCAATAATGGGGAATGTGCAATGAGCAGAATGTACAATTATGGGAATTGTGCAATGATTGTAAAGTGCAATTTTTATTTTGACTCTTTTGTGACAGATGAAAATTAGGCGTTTGGCTATAACCCGGTGTGTTTATATTCATGTTGGGTCATGTCTGTTCATAAACACGCTTTGTCCCAATCAAATAAATAAATAAATGCAGAACAAACCAGATTAAAGCTGTTTGTAGTGATATGTCATGTTTTATGCATTTAAAGTTACATTATACAACTTTAAATGTATTGCACTACAGCAGCCAAGATGTGACTGTAGGCCATAGAAAAATATTACGCTACAGTTGTACATTTTTGTTTGGGATATTTATTTCAAACACATCCACACACTCAGTCTGATTTTTGTCGTCCATCTAAAGTTTTCAAACTTCCACCAAACACAGCCTCAGTTTAAACAATCGCCTCGACGCCCTTTAGCTTTAGCGCTAGGATCCTCGGTGTGATGCCGTTGTTGAGGTCCTCTTCGAGCTCCAGCGGTCGGCCCGTGAAGTTGAGGTTGGGCGAGATGACAAGGCGCCATGTCTTGACGTACTATAATATATTGCAGTGTAAAAGTATTCTAAGTATCCCAGTGGTGGAAGGTAATGAAGTAAAAGTAGTAAGTATAAATTTGACATATCTGTACTTTACTTGAGTACATTTTAAATGGATAATTTTACTTTTACTTCACTACATTTGAGAGCAGTATCTGTACTTTCTCCACTACATTTTAACAGGACTTTACAGATAAAACCAGCTGGAAAAAACAATTGGTTTAATTGTTTCTGCTGAAAACAAATCAGCACAAATCTGTTCAAAATCACCACATTTGAAGCTTTATAAGACTTAAAATCTATGCAAAAAATACTCTTACTTTTTCCTCTTTAAGCACATTTTTAAACAGCTACTTTAATACTTTTACTTAAGCTGATTGATTGTGATGATTTTACTTTTACTTGAGTATTTTTTGCTCTGGTATCTGTACTTTACTTACATTTTAATGCAGGTATTCTGTAACTAAATACATTCGAGTATTCAAGTATTCTTCCCCTCACACAGCCCTAAACAAGCTGTGCAGTAGCGTGTAGATAAAGACCCCATAAGACGTGGTTCATTCCCAAATATAATAAAACACTGTGTCTAAAATGAGAGGCACTTACAAAGCCAAACAAGTGAAAGCAGTTTGCCTCGGGAGATTTTTAAACGACATTGCAACAGCTCACTGACTTTTTCAAGCGGGAACATCCAAAAAAAAGAACAAATCTGAAAAAAAAAAAACCCAAGTACGGCTCGACGCTAACCTTGAACAACCAGAAAGAACACTCCCTCAATGCACCGGCTCACGCTCCAGAGACACCACGCTGCACTCAGACCACTGCGACGCCTGCTAGACCAAACCAAAGGGTGTTATATTGCACAAAAACTGACTCCTGTGAGGTTTAAGTCACATTATAAAGCTGTTACCCTCCTCAAAAACATACATTCCAGGTGCTGAGATGATCCAAATGATTCTAGTGAAGGTGTGTGAGTTTAAAAAACCACGCGGAGCACTTCCTGGATGACATCACAGGTGGAACAGAGCGTTTTTTCAGTTTGAGCAAAGAACTCAGCCTAAATCTGCAGGTTTGTGTGTTAACAGAAACAGATCAGAAAACAGCGTCATACGGGCCCTTTATGTGTGAGGACTCTGGTCTCTGGGACGTGTTACTCAAGTGGGAATAACACTCATTTTGTTCTGTTTAGCTGCAACATTTTCATATGTAGAAATCCCCGGAGAGAATGGCAGCTTTTGTTTGGGATTTGCCTATGTCTCATTACTGAAAACAGGGCTCATGTGTGTCTGTATATTTCTCATAATTGGAGCAGATCTGGTATAGCTCTCTGCAGGTTTTTCCATTACCTCGTGGCTTTGGAAATAGCCTCGCCACACGCTCGCTCCCCCGAGACTCCGCAGAACGCAAATCACAGTTTAAAATGCAAAATATGAAGTCCCAAAAGGAGAGGTGCATTCTGGTAGATCTGTCTCTGTCTCTGTCACGGCTGGAGGATGTGAGCCCGGTGACTTTGGTTCGGAGGTTGGTTTAGGTGAGTGTGTATATTTATGATGTGTACTCTATACTCTTTGGGATTATGTTGGGATTATGTTGTTTGTACACAGGGTTTATCAGTTCTCGTCTTGTCTGTGTCTCCCTCAGTCGTCCGGGTCTGATCCAGAGCAAAAGTCGAAGTTTAAATCTGTCACTGGACAAACTGTTGTAGGAGTGAAGAGGTTTCGCTGATCGTCTTCAGTTCTGGTCAGATTACTGCTGGACACTGCTTTACATTTACAGTGATTGTCTCCAGTTTCAGCCTTTAATGCCCCGATTCACCCTTTAACTGCCAACTTTTTGTTTCTTTTGTTTGCTTCTTTAACTCAAACTCAAAAGGGGGAGTTAAAGAAGCTATTTTTGTTTGGAAAGACAATCCTTCCTTAAACAGGAATGGAGACCTGAGGAATAATCTCTCACAGATCTATGATTCCATCCTCAGACCCAAAAGCAAACTAAAGAAACAAAAGATACATACCAATAAAAAAGTTCTCACTCTAATATTTGGTTGTTCCTTTATCTTTGATTACGGCTCATTCTCTGTGGCATTGTTTCGATTTCACTTCTGCAATGTCACAAGATTTATTTCCATCCAGTGTTGCCTTAGTGTTTCTTGCAGATGTTGCATTGATGCTGGTCGAGTCTGACGCTGCACAAAGCTTCTCCAGCACAAAGATCCTCTCTGGGGTTAAGGTCTGGACTCTGTGGAGGCTCCATGTGTGAAAATGATTCTCCTGAACCTCTGTCACTATTTGAGCCTCGTGAATCCTGGTCATGTTGGAATCTGCCCGAGCATCAGGGAAGAACAAAACCATTGATTCAGTTATTCAGGTGTCAGCTGACCTCGTTTCTTTGAGCACAGACTGTTGCTGAACATAGACCTGACTCGTACCTACAGGCTCAGACCTGTTTGTTCAGTTAAATCCAGGTGGTGACTTTTTTTTTTTTGGCCAGAACTGAAGAAGCAGCTTGGACGTTTCAAGGCTCTTTTAGATCAGTTTCGATTAGACTTTGGTTTCCGCTCATAGTTCGGTTTTTTTTGAGTTAGTCCAGTCAGTTTTGGTTTTGAAACTCTCCTTGTCTCGTTTTGATTGTTTTATATCAGTTATGTTCAGTGGTGAGTATTTGTACTTTACTTAAGAACCTTTTACAGTTGTACTTTGACTTTTACTACATTTAAGAGCAGTATCTGTACTTTTCTGCTTCACTACATACACAGCTGAACTGAATAGTAAAAGTATTTTTCATTATAGTTTGAGACACGGCTGAGGGTTCATTTTAACACGTTCATAGTTTGAGCAAAAATATACAAATTAAAACAGCTGGAAATAAATGACCTATTTCATTATTTCTGTTGGACAAAATTCAGCACAAAATTTAACACAAAATCACATCACACGTCTGAAGCTTCATAAGAATCAAAATCTGCACGAAATGCTTTAACTTTTTACTCTTTAAGTACATTTCTGAACAGGTACTTTAATACTTACTTGAGTAGACTTTCTCCTGTGATTGTTATAGTATCTGTACTTCTACTTGAGTAACAAACTTGAGTACTTGTTCTCCCCTGGTCATGTCTTTTTAAATAAGGGACATTAAAACGAGACATGATGTATTTCAGATTCGGTGTAAAATTAATATATTTTAGTGAAGTTTAGATAAAAATATAAAGAGAGTTTTTGAGTACAGACAGTGCGGCTGCGGTTCACGTTGATTTCTTCACTCGGTCGACTCTACGGGTCAAATCCGAGACTTCCACGCCCCAGACACTTCCTCTGAGGCGTGGGAAATCCCTGCTTAGACCCGGCTCGGATAAGCAGAAAAAAGATGGGTTGCAGGGCCGGCCCCAGCTTTCAGGGGGCCCTAAGCTGAATTCTTTTTTTCTCTGGGGCCCCTCCTGGCTCAGCTGTGTTGGTGATCAAATTTGACACATTCTGACTCTGCTCTCATCACCTCGACCAGTTATTTTTGTGTTTCTCTGACACTAAACATCCAGAATGTCACAACTACCACAATCATAAGAACACACAAGAACTTGGGGGCCCTCTGGTGGCCTCGGGGCACTAAGCAGCTGCTCAGTCTGATTATAGGCTGAACCGGCCCTGGATGGATGGATACGAAAGAAAAATGTACAATAACATAGAAATAGACTGAGCTTCAGGGAGAATATTTGTGAATAAAGACATTACATTTTACATTTTTTAAGCTCTTTTTTGACATTTGGCTTTAATAATCTGCCGTCTTATTCTAAAACATCATTAACAGCATTAAAATAGTCAGCCATTATAGAAAATAGTCATATATATAACAAAAAAAATACATCTTTGGCCTGATTATTCTTGCACGTTTCCAGCCGTATTTGACAAACTTTCATTTCCCGACTGAAGCTGCCACACTCTTACACACGGAGCCACTTTTGAAAGACCTTTAATTAAAGTCATTATGCTGCACGTGCCTTTACTGCCTCTATTTTAAGCGCCCGGGCGAGAACTGTCAGCCCATTCACTGTTTGGAGGCAATTTGAGCTGTCAATCATGCCCGGTGTGGCCTGGGTTAATTTGTTTTGTACAGTGTAATAATGCCTCCATCAGCAGAATCGGGCGGAGGAGCTTTAAAAACACACAGCCTATAAATAAAGAACACATGCTGACATGAGAGCGTTATGGGCAAATATTGATCAGTGTGCACATTTCTGTCGCCCCTCCCCCTGAAAATACTGCATTCTTCTGTCATTTATCGTCTGCGTTTTCCTTTTGTGGTTCATGTATTGCAGTGTTTCTCTGAGGCTGCGTCTGCTTCGAGTCACATTCAGAGGAAACTGGTGTCACCCAGTTTAAATTTTAGTACAAAATCACCAAATCTGAAGCCTCATAAGACTCAAAATCTGCACAAAATGCTTTAACTTTTTACGCTTTAATTACATTTTTAAACAGGTGCTTTAATACTTTTACTTAAGTAGATTTTCTCATGTGATTTTTACGCTTACTTGAGTATTTTTTTTGTTATCTGTACTTTTACTTAAGTAACAGACTCATTTAGGGCTTGTGTAGTTTCAGGGGAGTAACAAAAAAACAAAAAAAAAAAACAAAAAGGTAGAGTAAGAAGTACTGAATAAACAGGATTGTAGAAGGTAAACTAAACTAAATGGATCTAAAATACTTAAACATAAGGTACTTGCAAGGTTTTAAAACAAAGAGTAACAAAAGTAAAGTAGTGATGGTACGTCTGTGTCGAGGTTTTGAAGTGTGGTTCGAGTAATCGGTAAAAATCCCAGGTGAAGTGTGATGATGTTCGAATCTTCCTGAAGCACCGACCACGACCATATAGTAATTCTAAAATGAGGGAGGAGCCACTGCAGGAGAAAGAAAAGAAAAATAAGTTTCCAAATGTTTCACACTGGCCTCATGAACCTGTGACTCCAGCTTCATCTGAGCCTGTGAGAGGATTTTTTCCAAAGCAGGAGAAATCCTCACAAAAAAGCAGAACCGCCTTAGTCCTGAGTCTTTAGAGAAATGACTTTTTAAAAATAAAACGAATGAAAAATATTGGGGTTTAATAAACACAAAGTACATTCTTATTTCTAATGTGTTTCACTGTCGTCCTGTCACTGGTTTTGTACGTTTGTCATTGATGGCGCTGAGGTAGAAACTAGATTGTAGTACATTTTACTGACCTCTTGGTGGTGCTATAGAGAGTAAATGAATCCTGATGAAGTGTGGGTACATGTGCCGCACAGTTTGCTGAAAGTATCGATGCTTCATGGGGCTTCATCTCATCGTCACTAAAGTAAAGTTAAATAAGACACAAATTTTACAATAGTATAACAAAATCTTGACAAACGAGCGTCTCAGCGTCACTAACACAGAAGTGACAGGACAAACGAGATACTACATGTACAAAACAGCAGACTGGACACACACAGGCTCCAAAAACACGTGTCCTGAATCTTCTTAAATGGTTGGAGGCGGCTACAGGTGAGACACAGGATTGGCCAGTCCTCCGATCATCAGCGAAGACTCAGGCTGCCAGGATTTCACAGGGAAAAGGGACAGATTCAGGGACACACACGAAACATAAAACACAAAAGTACAAACTATGAAAAGAACTTAAGGCCTAGTGCCGTAACATCTGGATCCACTTATGGGATTAGTCCTTGTTTCGACCTGTAGTTTACTCCTGTTTTAGACCAATATTAACTTAGGTGAAAAGTTTGAGATCATTTATCCACTTGACAGTTCAAATCCTGCTCTCGACATGAACATCACTGGGAGAACTTCAGACCCACTGATCCACAGGTTGGAGATGCAGTCCAGCTCCCACAGATGAATGCTGTGATTGTGTCCTTGGGCAAGACACTTAATCTACTTCACCCAGTGTCTGTGTGCACCGATGTGTGATGTGTGAGTGGTTCCTTGATGTAAAACGCTTTGAGCGACTTGAAGGTGGAACAGCGCTGTATAAACATGTTTTTACCATCTATATGAATGAGCCGTTTTTTGCTACATTTAAGACTTAATTCTTATAAATAGACAAATAGGCTGATTAAGGAAACATCCTGGCATTTATGTGTAGACATTTTAAACATTTACTGCCACTGGATGCACCAGGAGGAGTCCCGGGACACGCTGGAGGGACTGTGTCTCTCGTCTGGCCTGGAACCGCCTTGGGGTCCCACCGGAGGAGCTGGAGGACGTGTCTGGGGTGAGGGAAGTCTGGGAGTCCCGGCTTAGACTGATGCCTCTGTGACCCGGCCCCGGATAAAAAGAAGAAAATAGATGGAGCTTTAAATGGGCAGAAACCGTACTGTCTTTAATGGAATGAAAGCTCCTGAATGAAACCGCTGTTGTGTCATGTTTTGTTTTTAATTAATGTTTGTTTTTGGAGACGATCATCAGCTGATCACCACAATTTTAGCACAGTTTGAACATTTTTGTAAACTATCTGCTCTCTTCCTTTGTTTTGGTCACACGAGTCAGGCTGTAATATTTATTTAACAACATTTACAACATTTATTTGATTTCACTTGTCATTACCTTTAATTGGGCTCATGCATTTTAAAGGAGTAGCGCCCTCTTGTGGTGACCGGTAGTGATAAGTGGCCCTGGCATCACGAGCACATGTTGATGAGAGTTGGGCACGAGAGCTGCTGTCCGTGTGTGAGCCGTAGTTTCCTGAGTATTTATGTTGGTTAAAACAGATTAAAAACACAGAGAACCAAACCGTGTACTCGCTAATTATTAACAACACAAACTTAAAGAACAAACACAGACGGGTAGTTCCCGCAACCAAGCTGGACTTTCTCACGGCCAAGTTCAGCAGAGTTACACTAGCTCAGAGTCACAGCGTGTCGAGCCTCGGTTCCATACAAGGCAAATAAAGGCTGGGATGCAGAGTGACTATAGGAAACACGTATTTAAACATGGGACACTGCAGGTAGAATATAAACCATTTCTTTCAAATCAGGCGAGAAATCGATGGGTAATAATGGACTCAGACTTGAACTTTAACAGCCACATCAAATCAATAACATCTGCAGCTTTTTACCATCGAAAACATGTCAAAAATCAAAGGTAAACTGTCAAAACCAGACTCAGACTTATCCTGCACATCCAGACAAGAACCAGGAAGTACTTCACACATGTGTCCTGTGTCTCTGTGTCTCATCTCACACTGAGGACTAAACCAGGTCTAAACCAGGTCTAAACCAGGACTAAACAGGGTCTAAACCAGGACTAAACCAGGACTAAACAGGGTCTAAACCAGGTCTAAACCAGGAATGAACCAGGTCTAAACCAGGTCTAAACCAGGTCTAAACCAGGACTAAACCAGGACTAAACCAGGTCTAAACCAGGACTAAACCAGGACTGAACCAGGACTAAACCAGGTCTAAACCAGGTCTAAACCAGGACTAAACCAGGTCTAAACCAGGTCTAAACCAGGACTAAACCAGGACTAAACCAGGACTAAACAGGGTCTAAACCAGGACTAAACAGGGTCTAAACCATGTCTAAACCAGGACTAAACCAGGTCTAAACCAGGTCTAAACCAGGACTAAACCAGGACTAAACCAGGACTAAACCAGGACTAAACCAGGACTAAACCTGGTGAATCAGTGTTTCAGTTTTATGTAAATCCTGGATCATTCTTCCTGAAGATGTGACTCAGTCTCGACTTTGACGATGTTTAAATCCAGACTCAAACTCTTCTGTTTCGCTGGTTGTGACTGAAAGTTTTATTCTGCACTTTTCACTTTAATGTTAATTGTATGATGATTATTTATACTTTAATTTGTTGTATTTTGATTCTGTTTGTTCATTTACACGTCTCGACTCACTGCTAAACATCCACATTAGCGATGGGACTTTTGGCTCTAAATCATTTGGATCGGTTCATTTCAAAGAGCCGTTTAAAAGACTGGCTCTTCTACTATGTATTTATGACAGGAGCCAATGTGAGAACTAATTTTAACAACAAAATAATGACTGAGAGACGACCAAGGCTCAGATGTGTTTAAAAAATAGTTCAAAACTGAGAGTGGGGAGTGTTTGAAATGATGAACAATCCAAGTACAACACTCCACAACAATAAAGATCCAACTATCATGATGCCAAATACGTTTTTAGTTTTTGTTCACCAAGTTCTCGCTCATGTTTCCTGCTCTGCTTCTCTGCTGATTCTTGTGTTGGTCCAGAGTTTATCAGAATAAAAATGCAGAAAGAAAAAGATTTGGTTCTTTTAAAAATTGAGATCCGGTTCCAGTCGTTCAAGTTAAGGATCAAAAGATTCAACTTGTTCATGAACGTCACATCACTAATCCTCCACTTCTTATTTCATTTCTCTGCAGCAAGAACCAGAACCTCCTCCAACAGACTTTAAAACATAGTTAGTTTTTACCTTTTAAAAACTCAAGTGTTTTACAGGATCAGCGCACATGCTTTTACCACTTTTATCTCTTTAATCTGCAAAACTTTCACTGTTTCCCATTATGACTGATGTGTTTGTGCTGTATGACGCTGCCTCTTGACCCGGCAGAAGGTTTTATCAATGCACCTGGTAAAATACTGAATAAATGGGACTAACACAGCCTCCCTCATAGCAGCACATCACATTTAGAACTATTCCGACGTCCCTCTAGTGCGTCTTTCGTCACTGCTGTTGTGTGTCGTGTGCTTCTCTGGTACAAAGTGTAGTTTTGTGTGTTGATTTTGCTGTAAGAAGTGTTACAAGCCACACTTTTCCCTCTCTAATCTTTTTAATCTCACAAGAAGGCTGTGCGCACCTTTGTGTTTCCCATTTACATGTCTATGGTTTGATAAATCCTTTACTCAGGTGTTAAGGTAAAAGTGTTACCTGTCTGAGGTGAGAAGGACAAATGCCCAGACACACTGACCTGAATGTAAGTTGTACTTGGGGAAAGGCCTGGACCTCCGACAGTATCTAAGTGCTGTGCTTTGGGTCCACTGCAGCAGAAACTCTGTCTGTAGTGGGAGAGTTTGTTTATCGGTGCAAATAATAAACCAGCATAGACTTCTTCTTGAATGTTTTGATACCAGTAGTTTTATTTTGGTTTGTTTGTATGTAGCCAACACAAAATCTACAAAAAAAAAGGTTTGTGCACAGGTGGATTCTGCAAATAACAGTCTATACAGAGATTTTACACAGATCTTGGTGGAAAATAGCACAAAGCTGCAGGTTGTAACACCTTCAGATTATAGTGAGGAGGACAAACGCACAGGCCTGTGTAATCTGCAATCAAGCACAAAGAACATTAAGCTGTAATTAAGTTCAGACAAATGAACTCAATAGGCTGATCTGCTGTAATGTAGGACTATAGGTTACGACAATATGGTCACATGGTGGTCACACTTTTATACAGAGCTTTTCCACCTTCAAGGCACTTAAAGAGCTTTATATCATTGAACCACTCACCCACTCACACGCACAGTCACACACCAGGGTAACAGACACTGGGGACAAGGACACAACAGCTGCATTCATCTGTGGCAGCTAGAATCGCACCATCAACCTGTGAGTTAGTGGATCTGACCGCTCAACTAATGATGTTTATGTCGAGAGTGGGATTTGGGACACATTGTTGGTAGTAAAATTGTTAAAAGAACCTTGTAATTATTATGCAAAGGGCCTATTTTTGACTAATTTCTTCTTGTTTTATTGTTATTTCTGTATTTAGCTAAACAAATGATAATATATACCCCTCTTTACTGTTGGTGGGGATCAAATTGGTCAAAAGTAGGGACACCTGGAACATTTCTTGTATAAAACTGGGACAAATCAGTGTTTTTGGATAAATCTGCTGGGACTGTGGACACAGGGCTCAAAACTGGGACTGTCCCGTTAAATAGGGACATCTGGTCACCCTAACTGTGACATCTAGGCCTATTTACTCTTATATAAGCCAAATGTAAATTGGGTCATAGACTGTACATATATATATATAGATATAAATATATTCTTTATACAGTTTGTGAATTAGTCCCACTTTACCTTTACTTCACACTGCAGCAGCTAAAGCCAAATGGATGACAGTCAGTGAGATATTGTTGCATCATATTTAGAAACACGAGCAGAATATGACTCAAAAACACGTGGGCTTATAATTACTTCGATTTTTACTTCCACATAACCTCATTTTACTGTCAAGATTTTTTAATTGGGCGGTGCGCAATTACAGAGAGTTGCCGACAGGGGGAGCTGCACCCCGTCTACTTTTGATACAGTAAGTCATGTGGTTGTAGCTTGTTTGCTTTTTAGTAAATAATTATGATTTGTATACAGTCTATGGCTTCTTTAGACAAAGCCAAGTAGACTTAAGATTATTTTACCAAACTGTGTAGGATCTCGGTTATATTATAGAGTGTAAACCACACACGTGTTTTGTTACATTTTTATTTTATTACTTAGCCCAGAACAAGGCTAAAATAGTGTTAGTGTTATTTTTAATGAACATTGATACAAACCTGTGGCCTATTTTCACTGTTTATCCCCAGTAGGAACTAGGAACCCAGATGATTAATGGCGGAATCATTTAGGCGTGGGAACTTGTGTGTCGCTCAAAAGTGTCCGGGTTAAATGTTTACATTCTAGAGTAGGCGATTCATCTTGTGTATTCTTATTTTTTCTTTATCAAGCACACACGTTTTTGGTGATTTTTTTTCTGGCAAATAATCTCCAAAATGTTGTGTAGCTGTTTTGTTTTTCGTGTAGTTTATACCACACAAATGCTAGCAGGTTTGTGACACATGTAGCTAATGTAAACATGCACCTTCCACGCGTCTCTGTGCTTTTTCGTGTCTTTAAAACATCTTTAGAAAGGCTACTAAGAGCACGCAGCTGTCACACTGATGGGTATATTCGGAGATTTATTTTAGAAAACACTGAAGTAGTGGGGCACCAGTCTCTGACCCCTGAGATCCGCCTGAGACTGTTCACCCCAAAATGCAGATTCTGGAATGAAAGACCTGAATTATGGCCTTTTAGTGACCCATTCTGGGCAATTTACTGGCCCGGGGGACAGGCCGTTTCGAGGTTAGCGAGAACTATGTCACGAAACGAGTGATTTGTTGCTTTTAGGCCAATGTTGGACAGCTCTATTTGTCTTCCAGATACATAATGGATAATCCAGAGGTATGCAGGGGCAGAGCTGTGCTGGACCTGGGCAGTGGCTGTGGAGCTTCAGCCATTGCAGCCAAAAAATGTGGAGCTAAGCACGTTACTGCCAACGATATTGACACTGGTAAATCACTTATCTGTCAATTTACCAGTGGTGGAACTAACAAAAAACAGTTAAAGTACTCTACAGAAGTTCAGACACAGTTCACTACATTTGAGAGCAGTATCTGTACTTTCTACTCCACTACATTTGAGAACTGGACTGAAAAGTAAAATATATTTTATAGTTTGAGACCTGCTGAAAAGTCTGGGGTTTATTTTTCAAGTTCATAATTTGAGAAAACAAAAATATACAAATAAAAAATCAATCAATTTGTTTCTGTTGAACAAAATTCAGCAAAATCTTTATCAAAATTACTACATTTGAAGCTTTATTAGAGCTCAAATCCTGCCCAAAATACTTTTACTTTTACTCTTTTAAATTAGTACTTTAATAGTTTTAATTAAGTAGTTCTTTTCATGTGAAACTTTTACTTAAATAACAGCATTAAGTACTTCTACCACTACTGCAATAACCAGGTGTCAATTCATGGGTTTAGCTTCCTGTTATGGAGAATTAGAACTTTTCACCATTAAAAATATAGGATATTTTACTTAAATTGTCAATTGCTGTGGCCCTATTTTTTCACCATTCTGAAAACATAGAAATACATAGAAAATAGCACCTAGAGTTTTATTTTTTAATGAGGCGTCACTACATATTACACATAACAGCCACATTAAGTCCAGGGCTAATATACATGGTTTTCAGACTGATGACTGTTGCCATGGCGATTAACAAATACCCTGTCTTTTGAAAGGGGAAAAGTCCTCAAAAATGTTGCTGAAACCCATACATATTTTCATTATAATCCCTACAGCAAAGATCTAGAACAAGGTCCTTTAATATGACGCTAATCCAAATTTTATATCGTCTTAAGTTGCAGGACTTGTGACCGTCATGAATTCAGAACTGAACAACCTGCCTCCCCCCGTGTGTTCTGGCCGACGAAACATGATAAGCTCGGAGCCCATGCCCTTTGACCTGATTCTCCTGGGAGACATGTTTTATGATGAGACCCTGGCTACAGCTCTGCACGGCTGGTTGGATATCTGCATTAAAACTCATGGAGCCACAGTGCTTATCGGAGACCCAGGCAGAGAGCAGCGTTTGAGGGGCACAACATTCATCAGCACCTGCATCACCTGGCTCAGTATGAAACTCCCACAATCAGTGAGAGAGGAGAACTATGGTCTAATCTACAGCAGTGTTTGGTGCTACAGGCCTAGACTTTAAACCTGCACTATGTAACCTTTCCGGGGGAGGGCCTGAAGGAGCGGCTAGGACAAGCAGCGAAACATCTTCACTTAAACAACTTTTTCTTTTACTATTTCCATGGAGAAGTTACTACTTTGCTTGGAATGTTCCACAGTATAGTGTTACTCCACCGAGAGAAGTAACTATTCTGAACAAAATCTCTGTGCCTCTCGTTTATATGTTTGTTTTTGTTACAACATCTGATAAACCAAACAATCTTAACATTTTAATCCACATGAAAAATTGTGTAGTTTATGGTGACTTTTAGATATCAGGAGACGAAGGCCACAGATTGGTTCTGAAGGTCATGCTGAGCTCTGGATCTACTGCCAACAGACAAGACAGCCTGTCACGATAGCAAATTTTGAAGCAAGATTTATTGCTAGAGGAACATAACGATTAACGATAATATTGAAACTACTTTATGCCACTGACAAAATAACCATAAAGCAGGATTATCCCCGTGAACCATTTTCTAACTAGACAGATAATAGAATAAACCAAATATAAGCCATAGAAGTGATTTATTCAACCCTCTACAGCTCAAATCCTATTATAATACAACAAAAGTAACAAAAATCTCCCCATTTATTGCAAAGAAAATGTACACAATAAACATTGAGCCCAAAATATATAGTTTCAGCTCATATTTTGAACAATATGGATAAATTAATAAGTTTGAAATTGGTGAAAAATTCCAATCTGGTTTTAAATCACAGCCCAGTACTGAAACTGCCTTCTTAAGAGTTTTAATGACCTGCAATTAACAGTGGACTCAGGACAGTCTGCTGTTCTTTTGCTTTTAGACTTATCGGCAGCCTTTGACACGGTGGACCACAGCTTCTTTTAGCCGCTTAGAGTCACGTGTCATGGGCCTGAAGGGTCCAGTTCTCAGATGGTTCCAATCATATTTGTCTAATAGGAGCTTTTCTGTTAACTTAGGATCGTATTCTTCTTCTGGGTCACCCTTAAATTATGGTGTACCCCAGGGTTCTACATTAGCGCCTGCTCTTTTTGCTTTATATAAGCTTCCCCTGGTGCTGTTTTTAAAAAACACAAAGTGTCTTTTCATTGTTTTGCAGATGACATTCACATTTATCTGACTATGACGGCGGCCGATAGTCAGACCACGATTAAAACACTGCAGGACTGTCTCAGGGATGTACAACATTGGATGAGCAGTAACTTTTTAAACTTAAACCAAAGTAATACTGAGACTGTGGTTTTTGGTCAAACTGAGCTGCTCACTGGACACGACAGTGTGACTGAGTCACTGTCTCTTTCTGTCGTCCTTCAGTGAGGAATCTAGGAGTGATTGTGGACTCCATGTTCAAACTCGACAAAATATCAGCTCAGTTATAAGATCCAGCTTTTTTCAGCTCCGGATTCTGGCTAAACTTAAGCCTTACCTGCCTCTGGCTGATTTTGAAAAAGCTATACATGCTTTTGTTACATCGCGCCTGGATTATTGTAACTCTCTGTATGTAGGTCTGGACCAGGCTCTATACAGCGTCTGCAGACTGTTCAAAATGCTGCAGCTCGGCTCATTACGTCTGTTTTGTGCACTTTACATTGGCTCCCTATTTCTTTTCGGGTGAAATTCAAAGTGTTATTGATTGTTTTTAAATGTCTTAACTTTATGGGCCCAGCCTCTTAGGGAGCTGCTGCAGCCTTATCCTCCTCCCAGACTCTGAGGTCAGCGGACCAGCTCCTGCTTGCTGTGCTTAAAGCGAGGCTCAAAACTAGGGGTGACAGGGCCTTTTCTGTGGCAGCGCCCAAACTGTGGAACAGTCTCCCTTTGTCTGTCCGATCATCTGAGTCTCTTACTCAGTTTAAGTTTCGGCTCAAAACTCATCTTTTCTCCTTGGCTTTTAATATTGTCTAGAAATTCTTGTATAGTCTTGGTACTTGCACTGTTATTGTATTTTATGCTCTGTTGTATAATGTAATTTTACCTCATTGTGTGATGTTTTTATGTGTTTAGTTATTTTATGTGAAGCACTTTGGTCAGCTGAGGTTGTTTTTAAATGTGCTATATAAATAAACTTGAATTGAATAAGTCATTATGGTGACAGCCTGATACTGGTTCACAGTATCAGTCTTTTCTACATTCAACATAGAACAAACATATTCAACAAACTTACAGGGAACCAATAGAACCATAGTCTATTGTCCTTGCACTTCTTACAGAACTGTTGGATAATTCTTAAGGTGAGCAGTTTTCAACTAGAAAAGACAAACCACCAACTATTAACACTGTAATAACTGAATCCAAACTGTTGAAATATGAAGTACACAGTGGCAATAAAACATGGGACAATACGTTTTTTGAATGTATTTATTTAGAAAAATAAAACTAAAAAGTAATCAAAGTCATACAAAATGAGGTAATAATGGTTCTATCTTTACATGTTTGAATATCAAACATTTAAAGCGGTAAACACTGGAACTTCACAACTCAACTCAATTCACATGAAAAAAGATGGATGAGAGAATCTGTTTAAGTACAATGATGGGTTTAAGATCACTCATCCATGCACTTTTGTTTCATTTTGTGTCGCCTCTGATACTCCTGAAACAGGCTGCTGGATTCTGAGGTTGGGCTTTGTGTAGGAGACTGGTTCCTGGAGTCACCACACCAGGTTCCTATAAAGCAGCATTACAGAGTGTTTTATTTCATTTTTCATAACACAGTTTGCTAAAGATTAAGACCGTCACCCCTCTTACCTTGCATCTTTAAAACTTGCTTCTTTTCCTTCGCTTTTTCAGCAACCGTTATCTCATCTGTTGATAAAAATACATACTTTAAATACTATTCTAAACTCTTATTGGGAGAACTCTTACTTTGGGAGACTCGTGTTACCTGCAGTGGGATCCATGGCTGAATCACTGTTCTGTGACGCCTCCTCAAAGCTGAAGGAACTGGGCAACACGTTAAATTTCAAAACATTTTCTTGTTCAAACTCAACATCCTTGGGTTTGTGGAGTAAAGTCAGAGATTTTGATTGGTTGTTGGTTCTCCTCCTTTTGCGACACACCCCATCATCAGATTCAGTCGCTTTTCTTTTTAAATTCACAGGTTTGCGCTTCAGAGACCTTCCTCCGACTATGGCAAAGTTTTTATTGTTTTTCCGAATTTTAATTGTGGGCAGTGGGAAGCTCTTCCTCCAGTTTTCATGTATCCGTCTTTTCACAGAGCTGCTGCTTAAAGACTCTGTGCTTTGAGTGTCACTTGTTAAAGAGTTCATTTTAACGTAAATCCTTTGAGGAACCTGGTAAGTCCTGTCAACCAAAATATTTCCTCGCCGACTGCCCGTGGGAGAACATTTTCCTTTCCTTGACCCAAATACCGCCAATTCGACTCTTGCAACTGGCGCAGCATTTTTACATTTTGATAAGCTCTCCATCAAAGTCTGTGATCTTAAATTAGATGGAATTTTGCGTGTTTTGGAGGGATGTGATAATGAGGCATCAGAAGTGTCCATGTTGGTTTTCTTGCCATGTTTCTGTCCACCATCACGAGAACTGACTGGTGTTGAGGTGAAGGACTCTTGTTTTTCCTCTGCCACCACAGCCTCTTCCCTCCCTGCTCTGCACTCCTCCTCCGGTTCCTTCCTTTCACAACTAGTTTCATTATTAGTAGTTACTTCCCTTTTGTGTGATCCACTTCCTGTACATTTGGTCAAGTCTTGTTCATTATTGCTGTTCCAGTGAGGCGTGTGATTGGCTTCAGAGACTTTCATGCTTTCATCCTCACTTTCACTTAAAAATATAATTGAGTTAGAACTACTGCCTTCTTGTGTGTCCCCCGGTGACCCGAGAGGAGATGTAGAAGTGACATGATCTTGTGTCAAGTCAAAAATCTCCATAGAGAAACTATTATCATCCGTTTTACGTGATTGTGCTTCTTTGTCTTGATTTGGCACTACTTTGCACTTGCACTTCCCCTCTGAAGCCAAACCCAAAAACTTCTCCTTCCATTTGTCAATACAACAGATCGTCTCTAGCGTAGTTGCGCTGCATGTTTGCTTCTTTGGCACATTTTGGTCGTTTGGCACAGTTTCTTCTGAGATGGGAGGCTCCACCTTTTGTGAGCTGTTGTGGTCCATTTGTTCAAAGACAGCTTTTGCTTCTTCTGGACATAAAACTTCAATTTTAAATGAGTAGCTTGAGTCACTTGAGTGCTCATTTGATTCACACTGGTTTTCATCACAGTTTTGGGTTTCTGATTGCAGTGATGCAGTGATTTCTTCATCGATATCGTTCCTGTTCCTGTCCGCAGATAAAACCTCCTGATCAGATTGGTCATTTTGGGTAAAAGGTTCTTTCAAGTTGGCAGATTCGGTCCGAGTTTGAACAGTTTGTGTTTGTTCACTCCGAGCGTCAGTATCATTCTTGTCGTCAGACTCAAACAGAGTACATTTTAAAAAATAGGGCAAGCCAAACTCTTCATCAATGTCGTCAAGCTGGCTGTTAATATTTAACCATGTGGATGTATAAGGGATTTTGTCCACATAAACCTCCTTATGCTCAAGTACAGTGTATTTGTTGAGATCGTTTTGGCTCTTCACGTGTGATAATACTACAGTATCTAGCTTAACCTTCTTACAGAACTCCCTATACACAGTCTTTAGGGCAAATAAACCACTTTCTCCTGCAGTTGTAGTAAGTGTACCATCAGATTTATTTTCACTCTCCATCTCGAAAATTTTGTCTCTCAACATCTTCAGAGTCCATTCAGTGGTTGGCACAGAGGAGAGTGGTTCTTCACTTGGCTTCTTCTCTTTCGGGGTCTTTCCTTTCCTTAATTTTTGTTTACACTCGCCAGAAATAGGCAATTTTTTAGGAGCTCTCGTAACTAACTGAGCAAAAGATAATGGTAACGAGGACAGCTTGGGTGCGACATCAGCCATCTTTAACATTTGGCACAGAGATGGCGAGGAGTTTAGAATACTGGCGATCTCTGGGGAAACATTGAAACTGCTGGTCAATTGTTGTGACTCCTCCGAGGTGCTAAGTCGTGCATCCTTCATTATGTTACTGCCGAAAAAACATGGATTTGATGAGGTGTCCGGGGATGTCTTGTCTGTAGGAGAGGGAGGTTGGTCAGGAGAGTTTTCTTGTGACAAGGGCAAAACTACGGCGATGGCACGCTGGGCACGACAGGGTGAAGTCTGAACTGTACCACTGGACGCTTGTGCAGCAACTGTATCGTATCTGTTCGTTTGAGAGGGTTGGGTCAGAGGTGCGTTCAGATTCACACTTGCAACATCATTCATTTTGTGGCAGAACATCGACGTCATACTGGCTGAAAGTTTGGCGGAGTGGTCCTTAGTTGGCATATTCTTTACAGTCTGTGGAGGAGCAGGTCTTTTGAGTAAATGTAACAGTTGGTTTGAGTTTTCTGATGAGCAAGTCGAAGACGATAGCTGCATTGAAGAAACATTGTGGTTCGGATTTATGAAAGGTTGCTGCGTGAGCTCCTGATTTGGATAGGAATCATGCCTTTGAACAGGGACAGCTGTGAGTGCGTTGGGTAGCGTGTTGGTATTATTACGAAAATGTGCGTTTACTGCTTGACCTGGCTGTCTGTAATTTGTCTGAGGTAAGCAGTCGTTGGTTTGGTCATTAACTGTGTAAACATTTTGTGGACTGGATACCTGAGAAGAGCCGGTGTATCCATTTTTGGCAAAAATGGCTTGTGAATAGGAAGGCAAAGCATGAGATTTTTGCTGGGAACACTGGTTGTAGATGTGACTTTGAACAGGAGTTTGCGTGTTGTACCCAGCCTGCACTGTAGATGTAGTTGGGGAGGTAGAATTGTTCATTTGTGCTGCAACATTTTTAGCGTGCGATATTAGATTTTGATTCGAACTTTGATGCATTCCTTGTTGTTCATAATTATTCAAACACACCGATGACTGTGGGTTTCCAGGCGTCTTTTGCACATACATTACTTGCTGCTGGTTGTAGATGTGACTTTGAACAGGAGTTTGCGTGTTGTACCCAGCCTGTACTGTAGATGTAGTTGGGGAGGTAAAATTGTTCATTTGTATTGTTACATTTTTAGCGTGCGATATTAGATTTTGATTCGAACTTTGATGCATTCCTTGTTCATAATTATTCAAACACACCGATGATTGTGGGTTTCCGGGCGTCTTTTGCACATACATTACTTGCTGCTGGTTGTAGATGTGACTTTGAACAGGAGTTTGCGTGTTGTACCCAGCCTGTACTGTAGATGTAGTTGGGGAGGTAGAATTGTTCATTTGTGCTGTAACATTTTCAGCGTGCGATATTAGATTTTGAGTCGAACGTGGATGCATTCCTTGTTGTTCATAATTATTAAAACACACCGATGACTGTGGGTTTCCGGGCCTCTTTTGCGCATACATTACTTGCTGCCTAAATACTGTGTTCATATTGGCATTTGGAGTGCAGAGGGGTGATGCATTCTCTGTAGAGTTTGGATAATAACCCTGGTGGCCACTTGTTGGTACCTGATTGTCTGCGGTCCTTAAGTCTTGTCTCTGTGTAGACACCTGCTTTGTCCCAAAACTGGACTTGGTAAAGTAGCCAACCGATGCTGCCATTTTATCGACTGATAATGAGCTGAAGAAACAAGGTGCGTTGCTCCCATCATTACTGCTTGTAGTCTGGTTGAAATGAGAAGGATGTGTAGATGGAAGCTGTCCAAATTGTTGACATTGTCTGTTAGTAGTAGTCCATGTGGAGGCTTGCATTGTGTCCACCCGAAAGACCAAGACAACCACCTGGAAGAGAAGAGGAGATCAGACAATGGACGACTTTAGGATTTAATAACGATCTCTGCTCAGGACAGTGTTTCAGCCATAGACTGTATAAAGAAGTAGAAATGTTTTTGCTCACAGGGTAATGAATTGAGCTCACAAATTGTAGCTTTAACGTGAATATAGAGGACACACAACGTTCATTATTCTCACGCATGGACGGGCCATCCCTCAAGTGAAAGCTCAGAAGCTCTAGTGTTGATTCATGATTTGCTGCAGGTGCTGAGAAATAGGCAGGGTTCCCTTTTAGTGCAAGTTTTCTTATATTTAACTCCAAAATCTTGATATGACAGATCTGAATTTCAGGTTCAGAACAGCAGTCTGTACAAAGATGTGATGGCTCCACTGTCTTTTTAAAAATCCAGAAACCTTTACTAGAATCATCTAGATGATTTCAGCCCTGGAATTGCTAATCTCTACTGAACTAAAGGTAAAAGGAGCTGTTAACCTGAAAACTACCACTTCATGACATCACAATGTGGAAAAAAGTGTAATTTTGGTCTTAAAATGTTCATATTATCCCACTTTACATGATCCTGGAATTTTAATTTCACTCTTATGTTCGTAAATCAAGATATTAACATTAATAACAGACAATTCAGACGCCTTCTTTCCCAGTAGTCGCTCCCGCAACTGTTAGCAACAGGTTTGACTGACAGCGTTGCTAAACCAGGGGTGCGGGCGGGAGAGGGCATTACCTTCTAAAAGATGTGCGTAATACCTGGGCGGGAATAGAATTATGCTTATATGTTATCATCTAATAAACTATATGTTTGAAGTATGTAACTGATCTGAAAAACTGAATTGGAAAAGCAACTAATGGGAGTGCGGGTGAAAAGGTCAAATGATTGTGGAACCTGAACTGACAAGCAAGAGATGTTGAAAAATCACGTGTCTAAGTCATGTATGTCACGTGTATGGAAATCACGTCATGAGTCTAAATAAAAGAGAGCTCTGAGAAGAGGAAAGGCGGAGAAGGTGGGAGACAGAGATGCGCGAGGTTCTTTGTCCAGATGCTCGCTCCCCTCTGAACAGAAAAAAAAAGGTCGCTCCCCTCTGATCAGCGCAGAAAAGTCTAACACTTGTCTTGAGTCTTTTTGGAAAACAGCGTGTCGAGAACAGACTTTTCTTGACACTAGGGTGTTTTGTTTTTTTTTCCATAATTGCATAAGAAAGTGTGGTATCTGGTCTCCACCTTCAGAGGCTTGTGCACCTTATAGTCCCTTTAATATCTTAATGCATAGAGTTGTTTGGGTTCACAGGCTCACATTCATAACACTGAGATGTAATGTGTAGAACATCTGGAACCGTTTAAGTCTTCGAACATAGGAAATGAGTCAGAAGGTTAGACTACTGTAGCGGCCTGCTCACTGGCCTCTCCAAACGAGCCTTAAGACAGAACAGTACATCCAGATAGAACACTGCTGCTCGGGTCCTGACTAGAACCAGGAAGTGCGAGCACATGTGTCCTGTGCTCAGGTCTCTCACTCCTGTGGCTCAGAGAACAGACTTTAAAGCAGCTCTGCTTGTGAACAAGTCTCTCCTTGGACCAGCACTAAAGAACATCTCCCACATGAACCATCTCACACTCTGAGGACTGTCAGCTTTTCCTGGGAGAAACCGAAAGCAGGAGTCGGGAAGGCCGGGCAGTTTCACAATTCAGCACATAGTCGAGCGTCCAACTGTCTTCTGTTTTTACATTTCTACCGTGGCTCCTTATATACTAGTGGCACACGTCATAACTTGCTTAATAATTAGCTTTAAATGTACAGATGTACAGAATGTTATCTGGGTTCAAAGAAGACAAAGTGTACAAAAACAGGTACTGATCTGATCCTAAGTTCAGAGTACACATGACATACGCAAAGATAAGCTCAAAATATGATCTATCATGTTACATAGGACAATGATCTCACAGGACTAAACCAGGACTAAACCGGGACTAAACCAGGACTAAACCTTGACTAGACTAGGACTGGACCAGGACTAAACCAGGACTAAACACGGACTAAACACGGACTAAACATGGACTAAACATGGACTAAACATGGACCAAACATGGACTAAACATGGACTATAGCAGGACTAAACCAGGACTAAACCTGTTGAATCACAGTTTTTTTTTGTGCAGTTAAAACCTGGAACATTCTTCCTGAAGACGTGAGACAGACCTCGACTTTGACAATGTTTAAACCCAGGGTCAAACTGTTCTGTTTAACTGTGCATATATCACTGAAAGTTTTTTATTCTGCACTTTTCTGTTTTAATATTAATTTTAAGATGAATATTCATGTTTTGATTTGTTGTATTGTGATTTTAATGTCTTTCTTATTCTGTAAAGCACTTTGAATTACCTTGTGTATAAACTGTGCAGTGCAAATTAACTTACTTTGCCTTATTGACGGTGCCAGTGCAGAACAGCTCCTGCAGCGCGTAACAGCGAGACACAGAGACACTCCAGAGGGAAAAAATCCACGGAAACCCCCTTCTACTGCACGGAGTCAATATCCAACACGAGTGCAAGTTTCAAGTTCCAATCAGGCTGCACTGAAATATCCTCTGTTCTTTGTGCACTGCAGCATTTTTCAGTTTTTTCTGTTTCTTCTTGGAGTGGCGCGTTGTTTAAAATCCGGTCGAGTCCATCTCACAGTAAAACAACATTCTCCTCGTCCCTGCAAAAAAGTTCTGCCTCCACAGTCACTGCAGCCAGAGAACCCGGAAGAATATGAGCGTGACGTAAGACAGAGGGGCGTGACTGTGCTCTACGCCACGCCCACCTCAGGGTCACGAAGTTTTAAATCCAGATTTGAGCGAATTTATTTAGATATTTCTCCGTTTTAAGACACGTAAATGTAAAATGTCCACATTTAGCAGCTGTTCTACTTTTAAACTCGATCTAGGTTCATTAAAGCTGTGATAATGACGGTTTATTTCGGTCAAATAACGCACGAGGAGCAACGGTTAAATCCAGAGGTGAAAGGTCACGAAGTACTAAACCTAAGAAGAATTTGTAGGGAACTGTACTTTAAAAAACTTTACAGTGAATATTTTTTACTTCACTAAATTTACATTTAAAAGCAGGTGTTTGAACTTTCTACATTACATTTTTACCTGGACTGAGAAGTAAAAAGTACTTTTCATATAATTTGAGGGGTTATTTTTATTTATTTTTATATTTTCATCTATTTACTTTAGTTTTATATTTTTTGTTTTATATTTATACTTTTATGTATTTATTTTAGCTTTATTTATTTATTTTAGTTTTATTTATATTTATATATAATTTGTATTTATTTATTTTAATTTTATTATTTTATATTTGTACTTTTATGTATTTATTTTAGTTTTATTTATTTATTTTAATATTTTATTTATGTTTATTTCATGGAAACATCTTGACTGAAGTTTTTTATTTCAAGCTTTGGCTTTTAGCAAACAAAACTAAAAACACAAAATTAATAAAAAAAAAAAAACTAAGACATTGATTTGCATTGCATTGTATATGACCAAAATGTGTATCGTTTTTTAAATCAATAGTGTAGACTACATTTTACTCTTAAAGTACAGTAAGGGAACTGTCATACTTTTACTTAAGTAGATTTGTTCATGTGATACTTTTACTTGAGTAACTTTTTACCTCTGTATGTGTACTTTTTTCTGAAGTAACAACATTGAGTACTTCATCCACCACTGATTAAATCACATTCTATAGAAGTGTACCAATTCAACAGCTGCATCCTTCAAAGGACTCTGTCCTGGTGCTGCTCGTCCTTAGACTTATGGTCACGATGGCTCCCTGGGATCAAATAGTCGAACCATGAGCCCAAGATATTACAATAAATCTCATCCAGATCGTATGACTAAAACACAGACACTCTAGTATATTGTGATGGAAATGTGTGGATCATGTTGTGAATAAAATATTCTTTTCATATGTCTTTGTGTAAATGCATTAGACGTGTGAGTGTCTGACATTAACACGTGCGACGACTCGGTGCCCGTCCCACACAAAACTATGTTGTTCTACATGTCTAAGTGTAATGGCTAATTAACCCATAGGTGTGACACTAAGTCGCTCTGCTTTGATATGTAAGTAGCTCATCTGTGTAATCCCTCAGTCACCCAGGTCTGATCCATTACAAAAGAAAAATTAAATCTTTCAACTGGATAAAAGGTTTTAGAGTGAAGACGTTTGGCTGCTCATCCAAGTCTCCTTCAGTTCTGGTCAGATTCCTGCGGGACACTGCCTTATATCTGTCTGAAGAGAGGAGTTAACTACACTGGAAACAGCTTTTGTTTTTTGTTTGTACAGTATGTCTGTTGTGCTACTCTAAGTGTGCACTCTGCCCGAGTCCTACTTAGCATAGTCATTCAAACCGTTAATGAGTGATTTCACACGTATTTGGACGACTGAGACGACCTGAGACGACCTGGACGACTGAGGGTTTACACAGATTTCACACCTATTTGCATCCAAACTAATCCTATTGTTTTCTTTGTTGTACCTTGGTCTGAGGACGGAGTTTTACATGGGGGATAGGTCCTGTCTGAGGCCTCCATCCGTGTTCAAGGATTGTCTTTCCTAACAAGAATTACTTTTTTAAACCACCTCTCAAATGAAATGGTTTGAGAGGGAAAGAGAAATGCTCCTTCAGACGGTCAGAGAGAGAGAGAGATGCTCCTTCAGATGGTCAGAGAGAGAGAGAGATGCTCTTTCAGACGGTCAGAGAGAGAGAGAGAGAGAAAGTGAGAAAGATGCTCCTTCAGATGGTCAGAGAGAGAGAGAGAGAGAGAGAGAGAAGTGAGAGAGATGCTCCTTCAGATGGTCAGGTCAGAGAGAGAGAGATGCAGATGCTCCTTCAGATGGTCAGAGAGAGAGAGATGCTCCTTCAGATGGTCAGAGAGAGAGAGATGCTCCTTCAGAGATGAGAGAGATGCTCCTTCAGATGGTCAGAGAGAGAGAGAGATGCTCCTTCAGATGGTCAGAGAATCAGAGAGAGAGATGATGCTCCTCAGATGGTCAGAGAGAGAGAGATGCTCCCTTCAGATGGTCAGAGAGAGAGAGAGAGATGCTCCTTCAGATGGTCAGAGAGAGAGATGGTCAGAGAGAGAGAGAGAGATGCTCCTTCAGATGGTCAGAGAGAGAGAGTCAGATGCTCCTTCAGATGGTCGGGTCAGAGAGAGAGAGATGCTCCTTCAGATGGTCAGAGAGAGAGAGATGCTCCTTCAGATGGTCAGAGAGAGAGATGCTCCCTTCAGATGGTCAGAGAGAGAGAGATGCTCCTTCAGATGGTCAGAGAGAGAGAGAGATGCTCCTTCAGATGGTCAGAGAGAGAGAGAGATGCTCCTTCAGATGGTCAGAGAGAGAGAGATGCTCCTTCAGATGGTCAGAGAGAGAGAGAGATGCTCCTTCAGATGGTCAGAGAGAGAGAGAGATGCTCCTTCAGATGGTCAGAGAGAGAGAGAGATGCTCCTTCAGATGGTCAGAGAGAGAGAGATGCTCCTTCAGATGGTCAGAGAGAGAGAGAGATGCTCCTTCAGATGGTCAGAGAGAGAGAGAGATGCTCCTTCAGATGGTCAGAGAGAGAGAGAGATGCTCCTTCAGATGGTCAGAGAGAGAGAGATGCTCCTTCAGATGGTCAGAGAGAGAGAGAGAGTCCTTCAGATGGTCAGAGAGAGAGAGATGCTCCTTCAGATGGTCAGAGAGAGAGAGAGATGCTCCTTCAGATGGTCAGAGAGAGAGAGAGATGCTCCTTCAGATGGTCAGAGAGAGAGAGAGATGCTCCTTCAGATGGTCAGAGAGAGAGAGATGCTCCTTCAGATGGTCAGAGAGAGAGAGAGATGCTCCTTCAGATGGTCAGAGAGAGAGAGAGAGAGGTCAGAGAGAGAGAGATGCTCCTTCAGATGGTCAGAGAGAGAGAGAGATGCTCCTTCAGATGGTCAGAGAGAGAGAGAGAGATGCTCCTTCAGATGGTCAGAGAGAGAGAGAGATGCTCCTTCAGATGGTCAGAGAGAGAGAGAGATGCTCCTTCAGATGGTCAGAGAGAGAGAGATGCTCCTTCAGACGGTCAGAGAGAGAGAGATGCTCCTTCAGACGGTCAGAGAGAGAGAGATGCTCCTTCAGATGGTCAGAGAGAGAGAGATGACTCCTTCAGATGGTCAGAGAGAGAGAGATATGCCCTTCAGATGGTCAGAGAGAGAGAGATGCTCCTTCAGATGGTCAGAGAGAGAGAGAGAGAGAGATGCTCCTTCAGATGGTCAGAGAGAGAGAGAGATGCTCCTTCAGATGGTCAGAGAGAGAGAGATGCTCCTTCAGATGGTCAGAGAGAGAGAGAGATGCTCCTTCAGATGGTCAGAGAGAGAGAGAGAGATGCTCCTTCAGACGGTCAGAGAGAGAGAGATGCTCCTTCAGACGGTCAGAGAGAGAGAGAGATGCTCCTTCAGACGGTCAGAGAGAGAGAGATGCTCCTTCAGACGGTCAGAGAGAGAGAGATGCTCCTTCAGACGGTCAGAGAGAGAGATGCTCCTTCAGACGGTCAGAGAGAGAGAGATGCTCCTTCAGATGGTCAGAGAGAGAGAGAGATGATCTCCTTCAGATGGTCAGAGAGAGAGAGATGCTCCTTCAGATGGTCAGAGAGAGAGAGAGATACTCCTTCCTTCAGATGGTCAGAGAGAGAGAGAGAGATGCTCCTTCAGATGGTCAGAGAGAGAGAGAGAGCTCTCTTCAGATGGTCAGAGAGAGAGAGAGAGAGATGCTCCTTCAGATGGTCAGAGAGAGAGAGAGAGATTCTCTTCAGATGGTCAGAGAGAGAGAGATGCTCCTTCAGATGGTCAGAGAGAGAGAGATGCTCCTTCAGATGGTCAGAGAGAGAGAGAGATGCTCCTTCAGATGGTCAGAGAGAGAGAGAGATGCTCCTTCAGATGGTCAGAGAGAGAGAGATGCTCCTTCAGATGGTCAGAGAGAGAGAGAGATGCTCCTTCAGATGGTCAGAGAGAGAGAGATGCTCCTTCAGATGGTCAGAGAGAGAGAGATGCTCCTTCAGATGGTCAGAGAGAGAGAGATGCTCCTTCAGATGGTCAGAGAGAGAGAGAGAGATGCTCCTTCAGATGGTCAGAGAGAGAGAGAGAGATGCTCCTTCAGATGGTCAGAGAGAGAGAGATGCTCCTTCAGATGGTCAGAGAGAGAGAGAGATGCTCCTTCAGATGGTCAGAGAGAGAGAGATGCTCCTTCAGACGGTCAGAGAGAGAGAGATATGCTCCTTCAGACGGTCAGAGAGAGAGAGATGCTCCTTCAGATGGTCAGAGAGAGAGATACTCCTTCAGATGGTCAGAGAGAGAGAGATACTCCTTCAGATGGTCAGAGAGAGAGAGATGCTCCTTCAGATGGTCAGAGAGAGAGAGAGAGATGCTCCTTCAGATGGTCAGAGAGAGAGAGAGATGCTCCTTCAGATGGTCAGAGAGAGAGAGATGCTCCTTCAGATGGTCAGAGAGAGAGAGAGATGCTCCTTCAGATGGTCAGAGAGAGAGAGAGATGCTCCTTCAGACGGTCAGAGAGAGAGAGAGATGCTCCTTCAGACGGTCAGAGAGACAGAGATGCTCCTTCAGATGGTCAGAGAGAGAGAGAGATGCTCCTTCAGACGGTCAGAGAGAGAGAGATGCTCCTTCAGATGGTCAGAGAGAGAGAGATGCTCCTTCAGACGGTCAGAGAGAGAGAGATGCTCCTTCAGATGGTCAGAGAGAGAGAGAGATTCTCCTTCAGATGGTCAGAGAGAGAGAGATGCTCCTTCAGATGGTCAGAGAGAGAGAGATGCTCCTTCAGATGGTCAGAGAGAGAGAGATGCTCCTTCAGATGGTCAGAGAGAGAGAGAGATGCTCCTTCAGATGGTCAGAGAGAGAGAGAGAGATGCTCCTTCAGACGGTCAGAGAGAGAGATGCTCCTTCAGACGGTCAGAGAGACAGAGATGCTCCTTCAGACGGTCAGAGAGAGAGAGATGCTCCTTCAGACGGTCAGAGAGAGAGAGATGCTCCTTCAGACGGTCAGAGAGAGAGATGCTCCTTCAGACGGTCAGAGAGAGAGAGATGCTCCTTCAGATGGTCAGAGAGAGAGAGAGATGCTCCTTCAGATGGTCAGAGAGAGAGAGAGAGATGCTCCTTCAGACGGTCAGAGAGAGAGAGAGATGCTCCTTCAGACGGTCAGAGAGAGACAGAGATGCTCCTTCAGATGGTCAGAGAGAGAGAGATGCTCCTTCAGATGGTCAGAGAGAGAGAGAGATGCTCCTTCAGACGGTCAGAGAGAGAGAGATGCTCCTTCAGATGGTCAGAGAGAGAGAGAGAGATTCTCCTTCAGATGGTCAGAGAGAGAGAGATGCTCCTTCCTGGTCAGATGAGAGAGAGATGCTCCTTCAGAGAGAGAGAGAGATGCTCCTTCAGATGGTCAGAGAGAGAGAGATGCTCCTTCAGATGGTCAGAGAGAGAGAGAGATGCTCCTTCAGATGGTCAGAGAGAGAGAGAGAGATGCTCCTTCAGACGGTCAGAGAGAGAGAGATGCTCCTTCAGACGGTCAGAGAGACAGAGATGCTCCTTCAGACGGTCAGAGAGAGAGAGATGCTCCTTCAGATGGTCAGAGAGAGAGAGATGCTCCTTCAGACGGTCAGAGAGAGAGAGAGATGCTCCTTCAGATGGTCAGAGAGAGAGAGAGATTCTCCTTCAGATGGTCAGAGAGAGAGAGATGCTCCTTCAGATGGTCAGAGAGAGAGAGAGATGCTCCTTCAGATGGTCAGAGAGAGAGAGAGATGCTCCTTCAGATGGTCAGAGAGAGAGAGAGAGAGATGCTCCTTCAGACGGTCAGAGAGAGAGAGATGCTCCTTCAGACGGTCAGAGAGACAGAGATGCTCCTTCAGACGGTCAGAGAGAGAGAGAGAGATGCTCCTTCAGATGGTCAGAGAGAGAGAGATGCTCCTTCAGATGGTCAGAGAGAGAGAGAGAGATGCTCCTTCAGATGGTCAGAGAGAGAGAGAGAGATTCTCCTTCAGATGGTCAGAGAGAGAGAGATGCTCCTTCAGATGGTCAGAGAGAGAGAGATGCTCCTTCAGATGGTCAGAGAGAGAGAGAGAGATGCTCCTTCAGATGGTCAGAGAGAGAGAGAGATTCTCCTTCAGATGGTCAGAGAGAGAGAGATGCTCCTTCAGATGGTCAGAGAGAGAGAGAGATACTCCTTCAGATGGTCAGAGAGAGAGAGAGATGCTCCTTCAGATGGTCAGAGAGAGAGAGATGCTCCTTCAGATGGTCAGAGAGAGAGAGAGAGAGAGATGCTCCTTCAGATGGTCAGAGAGAGAGAGAGAGATTCTCCTTCAGATGGTCAGAGAGAGAGAGAGATGCTCCTTCAGACGGTCAGAGAGAGAGAGATACTCCTTCAGACGGTCAGGGAGAGAGAGAGATGCTCCTTCAGATGGTCAGAGAGAGAGAGATTCTCCTTCAGATGGTCAGAGAGAGAGAGATGCTCCTTCAGACGGTCAGAGAGAGAGAGATGCTCCTTCAGATGGTCAGAGAGAGAGAGAGATGCTCCTTCAGATGGTCAGAGAGACAGAGATGCTCCTTCAGATGGTCAGAGAGAGAGAGAGATGCTCCTTCAGATGTTCAGGGAGAGAGAGAGATGCTCCTTCAGATGGTCAGAGAGAGAGAGATGCTCCTTCAGATGGTCAGAGAGACAGAGATGCTCCTTCAGATGGTCAGAGAGAGAGATGCTCCTTCAGACGGTCAGAGAGAGAGAGATACTCCTTCAGATGGTCAGGGAGAGAGAGAGATGCTCCTTCAGATGGTCAGAGAGAGAGATTCTCCTTCAGATGGTCAGAGAGAGAGAGAGAGATGCTCCTTCAGACGGTCAGAGAGAGAGAGATGCTCCTTCAGATGGTCAGAGAGAGAGAGATGCTCCTTCAGATGGTCAGAGAGAGAGAGAGATGCTCCTTCAGACGGTCAGAGAGAGAGAGAGAGATGCTCCTTCAGATGGTCAGAGAGAGAGAGAGATGATGCTCCTTCAGCTGGTCAGAGAGACAGAGATGCTCCTTCAGATGGTCAGAGAGAGAGAGATGCTCCTTCAGACGGTCAGAGAGAGAGAGATGCTCCTTCAGATGGTCAGAGAGACAGAGATGCTCCTTCAGATGGTCAGAGAGAGAGAGATGCTCCTTCAGATGGTCAGAGAGAGAGAGAGAGATGCTCCTTCAGATGGTCAGAGAGAGAGAGATGCTCCTTCAGATGGTCAGAGAGAGAGAGATGCTCCTTCAGATGTTCAGAGAGAGAGAGAGAGAGAGAAAGTGAGAGAGATGCTCCTTCAGATGGTCAGAGAGACAGAGATGCTCCTTCAGATGGTCAGAGAGAGAGAGATGCTCCTTCAGATGGTCAGAGAGAGAGAGAGAGATTCTCCTTCAGATGGTCAGAGAGAGAGAGATGCTCCTTCAGATGGTCAGAGAGAGAGAGATGCTCCTTCAGATGGTCAGAGAGAGAGAGAGAGAGAGAAAGTGAGAGAGATGCTCCCTCAGATGCTCAGGGAGAGAGAGAGATATGCTCTAAGGGAGAGACTCAGGGAGACTTTTTAGGGCCTGATGGCTACCAGTCTGTGGCCAGGGCAGAACTGGGCCCTGTCCATTTCTGTTGCACCAAAGAATAAACCTTTTTGTATTTCACAACTCACCAGACTTTGCAAATGGATCATTATATATTATTAGTTATTATAACTTCTGTAAATATAATCAATTTGAAAATGTTTTTGTGATAAAATAGCCTAAATTACCTTCACGTTTCAACAAAAGTATTTAAATTCTTACTGCAAGATTGTGATATTGACGAGAGAGTAGGCCGACATGAATGGTAAAAGTGAAGTAAAGATTGTTTATTATACAGTCAGAAGGAACTTTTGGTTGATGTAATAATGAAAAAAAAAGCAGTTGTAATGTCACTATATCTCACATTGTGCTCCTTTTTTGAATAAGTTATATTTGCAAAATGTGAACAGATAGATTTCTGCTATTTAAACACGACTAGTGCTTCTTTAATACACAATAAATGAGTTAGTTATTATCAGAAGAGACATTAAATAACTGTCATATCTCAGTGAATCAGTACAAATAGAAACAGATCATAAAAACACGCTTTAAGTTCCGGTAGAGTGCACACCTGTAGAGCGCACACCTGTAGAGCGCACACCTGTAGAGCGCACACCGGTAGAGCGCACACCGGTAGAGCGCACACCTGTAGAGCGCACACCTGTAGAGCGCACACCTGTAGAGCGCAGACCTGTAGAGCGCACACCGGTAGAGCGCAGACCTGTAGAGCGCACACCTGTAGAGCGCACACCTGTAGAGCGCACACCTGTAGAGCGCACACCTGTAGAGCGTAGACCAGTAGAGCGCAGACCTGTAGAGCGCAGACCTGTAGAGCGCACACCAGTAGAGCGCAGACCTGTAGAGCGCACACCTGTAGAGCGCACACCTGTAGAGCGCAGACCAGTAGAGCGCAGACCTGTAGAGCGCAGACCTGTAGAGCGCACACCAGTAGAGCGCAGACCTGTAGAGCGCAGACCTGTAGAGCGCACACCAGTAGAGCGCAGACCTGTAGAGCGCAGACCTGTAGAGCGCACACCTGTAGAGCGCAGACCTGTAGAGCGCACACCTGTAGAGCGCAGACCTGTAGAGCGCACACCTGTAGAGCGCAGACTAGTACAGTGCACACCTGTAGACTGCACACCAGTAGAGTGCACACCAGTAGAGTGCACACCAGTAGAGTGCACACCTGTAGACTGCACACCTGTAGAGTGCACACCTGTAGAGCGCACACCAGTAGAGTGCAGACCAGTAGAGCATTGTTTACTTTTCCTGGACTTTATGTTTCAGACTCATATTCCTCTTTGACACTTACACCAGAAACAAACTTTCTCGTTGGTTGTAAATCTTTGTTCCTCTTCAGCGCAGTGACGTGTCTTTTCCTCCCCCGGGGTTAATCAGGGGTCATTTGAGTTTCCCTGGTCACCTCCCCCTCTGAGGTCATGCATGAAAGCATGGTTTTTTTTTATTATGTTACCCTTAAACTTTGTATTAAATACTGTGTGTCTTAAACAGTGAGGTAAACTTGTAACTTTGTAGAAATGCGACACATGCTTATTTTGAGAAGTCTACACTGGCACCTGTTTCTTTGGAGACATGATATAGCTCTTCATTTTCAGGTTGATAAGAGGCCTCGTCATACATCTTTACAGTGACAACAGTCAAGAGCTATGTAAAACAAGTTAAGTCCTTAATGGGACCTGCCTTCTATAGAAAGTACGTTTCTCTGGCTGTAAGTACTGGAAAAACTCCCTTGAAACGCAACGCATGTGCTGCTGTCTGTAACTTCATTCATCTGATCAGATAAACTTCTTTCAACTCTCTACCTGGTCTGCAATCTCTTCCTTCATGATCACAATACAGATATAAACCCAGCAGTTTAGATACGGCTTATTCTGTCCATCTGTGAGGAAGTGGAAGCTTTTGATCGAACCAAGCAGTGACCTTGGCTCAGACTGAAATCTTTGACTGCGACACATGGGGACTGACGGTTTCTGTTCTGCTGCATGAAGAACAGACACAGAGGGAATCGTAGATTGTAGATCTTTATTGTCAGTTGCAGTGATACAGTTGTCTAAAAGGCAGCGCACAGAAAAATTCAAAGCAGAGTGTAAAGCAAAACAACGTGAGCAGAGTCTAACAAAGTAAGATTACACCAGTGTTTTATGATCCTCCCTTGGTGGTGAAGTAAATGCCCTTGAATGTAGCTGCTATCCTCCCTGTGTGATAAATGGCACCAGCTGCATGATGGGAAACAGAACACTTTATGCTTTGTAAGGAGGTAAGCACTGTATTATATTTGTATGTTGTTCACAAGACACATCCACTTGAGTTTCTCTTGATTTAAGTTTTTCACAAGGGATGTTTATTTAGAAGTCACAAAAAGTTCAAAACAGTCTCATAACGGCTCCCCTGCTTTTCAGCCACGCCTCACTGTGGTGCTACTGTTAGGACTGAAGTCTAGTAGAAGTCACACGGACGACAATGATGCGGGGTTCAAATGTGCTAAAATAATCCTGTGTGGCATTCACTCACCTGAAGGATTATTAGGAATACCATACTGATACGGTGTGACCCCCTTTCGCCTTCAGAACTGCCTTAATTCTACAAGGTGCTGAAACATTCTCTAGAAATGTTGGCCCATATTGATAGGAGCTTCTTGCAGTTGATGGAGATTTGTGGAATCCAGGGCTCGAAGCTCTCGTTCCACCACATCCCAAAGATGCTCTATCGGGTTGAGATCTGGTGACTGTGGGGCCATTGTGGTACAGTGAACTCATTGTCAAACCCTAGAAATGGTTGTGCGTGAAAATCTCAATACCTGAGCAGATTGTGAAACACTCAGACCTGGCACCAACAACCATGCCACGCTCAAAATTGTTTAAATCACCTTTTTTTCCCATTCTGACATTCACTTTGGAGTCCGGGAGATTGTCTTGACCAGGACCACACCCCTAAATGCATTGAAGCAACTGCCATGTGATTGGTTGGTTAGATAATTGCATTAAGCAGAAATTGAACAGGTGTAACTAATAATCCTTTGGGTGATTCTTTGTACAGTGAAATAAAAATACCAGGATCATGTAGAGCGGGTTAATGTGAACATTTAAGACCAAAATGACGAGTCTGACGGCAGCAGTTACAGAGAGAAAGAGACACAGTTTTCCAATGTAAAGTGAATTGGAGGCAGAGTCAATGGAGCTGGAAGTGCGCCCATGATCACTTCCTATTTGTAACACGGTGTTAGTTACTTCCATTTACATATAGTCTATGGGTATAACTGTAAATTAATTAATCATATCTGTCAATCATGCCAAAAATAACTGAAAATCCCATGTCTCACACTCCCCCCTCACGATAAGATGTCGTCCCAACACAGAAAAATGTACCTTGTACCTATTTTTAGTTTATTTTTAAGTCTATTTCTTAAATTATTTCAAGCTATTTATCTATTATCATGTTTTATTGCATGTATGATTTTCCTTCTGTTCTTTAACTGTGCAGTGCAATATTGCAATTTCCCCACTGTGGGACTAATAAAGACATATCTTATCTTATCTTGTCTTCTTCTGTGTTGTCAGTAGGAGCCCCTTACTCACATTGGATAGCAGTACAGTTGTAGGCATGGATGACTTTGGGACGGTGGCTTTTCCAGTCTGTTTTCTGGTCTTCCTTAGCACAGAGAGAAAAGTCCTGTTTGCTCATTTTCTTGTGGGTGATACAGACTTGTATGTGACCCTTTGACACTTCTTTTAAACGGTGTAGCAGTCCATTTTGGAAGACAAAGACAAAGGTAATTTAACAGTCTCTCTGCAGATTTGTTAGTGGTTGTGTATGTCTGAGTAAAGCGACTATAATGGTCCATCACCACAAGAATATACTCACAACCACCTTTATATTGCTCCATTGACACTGGACAGAATGGTCCTTTTATCGCTTTGCAAAGCGGCAGGTGTTTGTCCATTTGTCAGTGCATGAACCACAGCAGCACAGTCACTGTTTGTGGAGCCCTGCCGTTTATTTTTTTCGTTATGGCAAGTTTTTTTTATATATCACAGTTCATACACAAAGTAATTCAAAGAACTTTACAGAATAAGAAAGACATTAAAATCACAATACAACAAATCAAACACAAATAACCATAAACAGTCATCATAAAACATTAAAAGTGAAGTTAATAATGAATTTCCCCACTGTGGGACCAATAAAGGCATATCTTATCTTATCTTAACTATTAGGGAAACTGGAAACTAATACAAGCTCCAGAAGGAACTGGAGGCGTCTGGACCGACAAGTTGAAACTGTCCAGGGACTCGCCCAATAAATAGTGTTTCTATCTGGTTGGCGGTGAGCTCATTTAACTGCTCTGGTCCTAAGAGTTATACATTTAACATTACGCTCTACTTTAGCACATCAAGATACAAGTTTAAAGTTAATTACCTGTGAAAACCAGTGAAATGTAGACCACAGAATACAATAAAATACAACAGGAGTGTCATGAAAACTCGACGCGCTGTTTAACAAAAAGACTCAAGACAAGTGTTAGACTTTTTCCTGCTCTGATCAGAGGGGAGGGAGCAGCTCCGGTTGCCTTCTCCAGCTTCCCCTTTCTCACTTTTATTTAGACTCATGACGTAATCTTCATACACAGGACATACATTACTTTACAAATGTTTTAATCCAGCATAAATCAGTGTCTTCTCACAGAAACATCTAGTGCTTCTTAATTCATTTTCACAGCTATTAACATTTCACCCGGGCCCCAGTTTTCTGTTTTCCAGTTCAATTACCTTTGAATTTAGTTCTACATTTCAAGCAGTTTATTAGATGATAAAATATAAGCATAATTTTATTCACAAGGCACAAGGAGACACTGATGCTCCGAGTCAAGGACAGAGCTGAGGTCCGGCCGCCGCAGTGAGAGATCCAGAAGAAAACTCTGAACAGAAGAGGATCAGTCTTTTACACACAGACATACACCTATACACAGATACACTACACACATACACACACACAGATACACTACACACATATACATGCACACAGATACACTACACACACATACACACACAGATACACTACACACATACACCTATACACAGATACACTACACACATACACATATATACACACACACACAGATACACTACACACATACACATACACACACACACACACAGATACACTACACACATACACATACACACACACACACACAGATACACTACACACATACACCTATACACAGATACACTACACACATACACAGATACACTACACACATACACATATACACACACACAGATACACTACACACATACACACACACAGATACACTACACACATACACACACAGAGATACACTACACACATACACACACAGAGATACACTACACACATACACAGATACACTACACACATGCATACACACAGATACACTACACACCATACACACACACACACAGATACACTACACACATACACATATACACACACACACATACACTACACACATACACATATACACACACACAGATACACTACACACATACACACACACAGATACACTACACACATATACATGCACACAGATACACTACACACACATACACACACAGATACACTACACACATACACCTATACACAGATACACTACACACATACACATATATACACACACACACAGATACACTACACACATACACATACACACACACACACACACAGATACACTACACACATACACATACACACACACACACACACAGATACACTACACACATACACCTATACACAGATACACTACACACATACACAGATACACTACACACATACACATATACACACACACAGATACACTACACACATACACACACACAGATACACTACACACATACCACACACAGAGATACACTACACACATATACACACACAGAGATACACTACACACATACACAGATACACTACACACATGCATACACACAGATACACTACACACATACACAAACACACACAGATACACTACACACATACACATATACACACACACACATACACTACACACATACACATATACACACACACAGATACACTACACACATACATACACATGCACACAGATACACTACACACATACACATATACACACACACAGATACACTACACACATACACATATACACACACACAGATACACTACACACATACACATATACACACACACACATACACTACACACATACACATATACACACTCACACAGATACACTACACACATACACATATACACTCACACAGATACACTACACACATACACATATACACACACACAGATACACTACACACATACACATATACACACACACAGATACACTACACACATACACATATACACACACACAGATACACTACACACATACACATATACACACACACACATACACTACACACATACACATATACACTCACACAGATACACTACACACATACACATATACACACACACAGATACACTACACACATACACATATACACGCACACAGATACACTACACACATACACATATACACGCACACAGATACACTACACACATACACATATACACGCACACAGATACACTACACATATACACACACACAGATACACTACACACATACACGCACACAGATACACTACACATATACACACACACACAGATACACTACACACATTTACACGCACACACACAGATACACTACACACATACACAAACTACAGTGTGTATATGTGTCTGTGTGTGTGTAACCTTTGAGTGTGAAAGTACAAAACCTGAGACGTGAGAGTGTGAAAGGCTTTGACTGTTTGTCGTATATGTTTAGTTCATAAACTCTGATACTTTACATTTCCTGAAAATGTCATTACTCCTGAATATGTTTAAAATTTGCATTTCAACCTGAATCTCATTATCAGAACATAAAGCACAGGTTTGATTGTCATCGTAATCAAACAAAGACCCAGAAACAAAATGTCCAGCTGTATAAATGTGATTAGACTTAAAGATAATTAAACACTAGACTGTGAATAGAATAAATAATTGCTGTGACTGGTTTGAAGGGACAAAATAAAGCTGAAGTTGTGTGGCCTTGTTTAGTCTAATCTGTTCTGCGTCACAACCACCTTTGAGCGATACGTCCACGTTTATCTGAGCTTGTATCTGTTGTGTTGTGTAAGAATGGTTTGTTTCTGGTGTGAGCGTCAAAGAAGAGACTAAAACAGAGTCAGAAGGTTTAATGAGTTTCACACAAGTAAAGTGAATAAAGAAGCAGCAACCGACTCAGGAAAGGACAGAGGAGAGTCTGAGCCTGTGGACAGTTTTTACAGGGTCTCTCAGTGACGTGCAGTCAGGGGAGGTCATGATGACAGAGGAAAAATAAATTAAATGGTTATATTTATCCAATGATTTGTACTATAAAGGTATTTTCTATTTAACTTTGCAATTTAATTATTTTTTTAAATTCAGTATCGCTTAATTTCCCATTGAAATACTGAGGAGACGTGCACAGGGAGTTTAGCAATCCGTTCACTTTTTTCTTCTTGTCTGGCCCTACTTTTAATGGAGGAAGATCCTGTAGTGTCTGTCCTGCCATTTGTCATCAGACCCATATGTTCCTTCCTGTCCCTTTACGAGTTAAGGTGACAAGGTCATAAGCTCACACTGAGAGGAACGCGGGAAACTCTTTACAACTAAGTTCTCGACCTAAGGTATGGAAAAAACCAACATGTGTCAAGGGGCTGTCCTATAGTCCCATAGGGTATAAGTACAGGTGAACTCCTTTGTTCATGGTCTTTCTCTCACATTGGCTCAGAGAAACCCAGACTCTGTCTGTGATTGGCATATACTCTGTTTTTGTAATAAGTAGTTTTACATGATCAGAGCTTGTCTTTTGGGTCATTTCATGAATACATCCCACTCCGGACCTTCGGGCTTCTACTGAAGGTGAGCTGCTGTATGCAGGTTAAACCACAATACATATTAAAGCTCAAGCAGTTCTCTAAACTGGACTTTCGGACGAAGCAGGAGATTATAATTAAAGGACCAAGACCAACGCTAAAGGAGCTAAATGGTTTGATCCAGACACGGGACTCGGGACGACTCTGTCGTGATGTGGGGTGTGAGGCGGACCAAAAGATGCGGGACTCGGGGCAAGTTTAAGGGTGTTTATTAACAGAACAAGACAAAAACAGGTGACGGGAGAACATACGAGGAGCTGGGTGCAGGTCAGGGTCCAGAGGTGCAGGTAACAAACGAGACAGGAACACAGCCGGTACCGGGAGACAGGGTCAGAGACGGGAGTCCAGAGCAGTGCAGGGAGGCTGGATGCTGAGCGGGAACACGAGCGGGAACACGAGCGGGACAACAGGCAGACGAACAGGGGCAGGAACAGGCAGTGACGAGCAGTGATGAACAGGACACCGGCAGGACACGGACAGGAAGCACAGCAGAGACACGAGGACAAACAGTGAGGCGAACAGACGACCTGGCAAAGAGAGCTGGGTCCTGGCTCCTTTTATCCTCCTGCAGATGCGTTGATTGTGCTGATGGGCTGCAGGTGCGTGTGGGAGGAGCCAGGGTTCCTCCCAGCTCTGGAGTCAGGCAGGTGAGGGAGGGGGAGAGGAGACACAGGAGGCAAAACAGGAGCAGGGAAGTGTGGATCATGACAGACTCGCTTTCAAACAGAGTGGGACGAAATGGTAAGAAATTTAATGACTTACACTTGACTATTAGAGCTATTTCATACGGACTTCAGAACTTTTATTTTGAAGTTCTTTTTTATTCTGGCCCCAAGTCACTGGGAGAGAAACTGACCCGGGGCCTAATGTCCTGACACCTGGTTTATATGTTTGTAAATCTGATTGTGACGACATCAGTGCCTCATGAACGTCACTGCACATCACTGGGGTCTCCCGATGTACGTGTTTGTGAGGTGGGTCTTCTTATCAGCATGGTGTCACATGTTCAGAGACTTTATGCAGCGTCGAACAAGGTGATTGTTTTATTATCCTCTCACACATTCCTGAGATGTGGCTTTAACCAAAAGGACCAGAAGATAGATGTTAACACGACCTCGTAAGCCCACACGCTGGTCTCCATAGCGTCCTGGTGATCCCCCATGCATCCCATATCCACTGTTAGGCACATGTTAGTTACCTTAGCTTTAATAAATCAAGAAACCAGTCTGGAGTAGTGCTGCACTGCTAGAAAACACCTTACAGTTGTCAGTTCTTGGTGATTAAAGAGGAGCTGTTTAGGGTCCAGTGTCACATCAGCTGGTCCAAACTGTTTTTTCTTTTACGATTGTTCTCAATAAAACAGTGTTGTGGAATTTCTAATAGTAAAACCTTAATAGTCTTGAATCAAAAGGTCTGTAGTACTGTAAATTGTGCACAATCAAAGAGCTATTGTCCCTGAAGTGTCGTCTCGCCCTCAGCTGAGAAATAAACATGCGTACAGTGCATTTATACCATCGAAACAATCAGACCAGTTTAGTCTAATCCAAGTGGCTCGAGGACGCTGGACGCAACAAACGAGATACACCCGTGCAAAACAACAGATGGCATTATGAAGGTTGGATTAAAAAGATCCACGACATACAAGGAAAGACTTCGGGTAAAGAAGACCATAACGGCAGACTCTTTGATTCAAGACCACTTCTTTGTTTTCTAGTTTAAAGGTTTTTACTCGTAGTTGTTAAAAGCGGGAGGATGCAGTTCAAACATATAGTGCTAAACTGGATGAATTTGAGAAAGGACAGTTATAGTTAAGGCAGTAATTAAAACATCTAAAACATGTTGATGCTCCTCAGTAGAACAGAAGGATTCACAACCAGCTCTGCACAAAAAACCCGAGAGGAAAAACCTGAAATAAATAAATAAAATCATAAAAGAATAACATTGTTCATGGACACTGAGCAATGTTCAGTGAAGCGTCTGAGCTCAGTGTTTGGACTGACACAGATATAACACAAATGTGACATGACAGACGACTGTTACATATGATTATATTTCACCAACTAAAACTACCTCGTTACTTTGGTAAACGTGGAAACAAATAATGAACTCCCCGTTTAGTCCTGTTTTAGTCCTGGTTTAGTCCTGTTTTAGTCCTGGTTTAGTCCCAGTTCATTCCATGTTCAGTCCCAGTTTAGTCCCGATTTAGTCTCGATTTAGTCTCGATTTAGTCCCAGTTTAGTCCCGGTTCAGTCCTGGTTTAGTGCCAATTTAGTCCTGGTTTAGTCCCGGTTTATTCCAGGTTTAGCCTCGGTTTAGTCCTGGTTCAGTCCTGGTTTTAGTCCCGGTTTAGTTCTGGATGCTCTGACATTAGCGCTGATCTAAACCGAACGTCTTTACCTCTTTTTACATGAGCTCTTAATCAGGAGAAGAACGGACACTTCTCTCCAACCTGAAACGAGTGTCCTTAGAAGTCTTCAAGATCATGACATCTCCATTACAAAGCACTGACTAACTTAAGTCTGTAGTTCTGGTGACAGGTCATGGTAATCTAACCTAAATGAAACATTCAGGTCCAAACAGAAGTTACTTATCAGCTGCTACAAACTGTTCAGAGTCAAGGACAGAGCTGTGAACTCAAGAAGAAAACACTCAACACAGGAAGAAAAGAAGAAAACACTCAACACAGAGAAGAGAAGAGGATCCTCCTTTTACACACACACACACACACACACACACACACACACACACACACACACACACACACACACACACACACACACACACACACACACACACACACACACTGGTCCTGGTTTAGTCGGGTTTAGTCCAGGTTTAGTCTGGTTTAGTCCTTATTTAGTCCTGGTTTAGACCTGGTTTAGCCCTGGTTTAGCCCTGGTTTAGCCCTGGTTTAGACCTGGTTTAGACCTGGTTTAGCCCTGGTTTAGCCCTGGTTTAGCCCTGGTTTAGCCCAGATTTAGTTCTGGTTTAGTCTCTGTTTAGTCCTGGTTTAGTCCAGGTTTAGTCTGGTTTAGCCCTGGTTTAGTCCAGGTTTAGTCTGGTTTAGCCCTGGTTTAGTCCTGGTTTAGTCCTGGTTTAGCCCTGGTTTAGCCCTGGTTTAGTCTGGTTTAGCCCTGGTTTAGCCCTGGTTTAGTCCTGGTTTAGTCCTGATTTAGTACTGGTTTAGCCCTGGTTTAGTCCTAGTTTAGTCTGGTTTACTCCTGGTTTAGTCCTGGTTTAGTCCTGGTTTAGTCCTGGTTTAGTCCTGGTTTAGTCCTGGTTTGGCCCTAGTTTAGTCCTGGTTTAGCCCTGGTTTAGCCCAGATTTAGTCCTGGTTTAGTGCTCAGAGTATGAGATGGCTAATATTGGTCCATCTATCAAGATAGATAGACCAACTTAGACGCGAGTCCAGAATCGTCTGTGTGCATAATAATCACGAGTTCTATTATTACCAGCCAAGTGTCCCAGTTTTTTCTTTTGAGAATCTGGTCTCTCGGGTCACATAGGCCGGTGTTTAATGACGCACCAGGTCATCTCATCTGTGTGACCTCAGACACAGTAACTCGCAGAAGAATGATGATTATCTTATGTGATATAATGTTCATCCTGTGTGCGCCTGATACTCGTTTAAACTAGTTTTCTGGCTCATGTATGTTCTTATCTGTGGAGTGTAAGAGCTCTTTTATTTTTTCTTCTGGTCAGCATGGTGTCACACATTAAGAAGAGTGGGGGGTCACTCATTCTTTGGTGAAAGTGGCTACAGATAAGAAGTGGCTTAATCACAAGACCAGAACATTGGTGTTATGTTCTTGTCCACACGTCCTTGTAGACCGCCAGACTGCATTGCTAGAAAATACCTTATGCCCTGAATTTGCATATCTCTACAGATCAGACAGGTAAAAGATAGCTGTGAGCATGAAAACCGCCACTTCATGACATCACAAGGTGGAACAGAGCATTTTGAGGTGTTTTTGAGGAGTTAACAGCATCAGAACATGGCTAAAACCTCACAAGAATCAGTTTTGCGTAATGTGGAATCAGGCACTTCAAGACAATTTCATACAGTTTTATTATTTAATTGTTTGCTTGTAAAAATCCGCAACAAAACCAATTCTGAATCATATAAGAGGCAGGGCTACAGCACACAGGTGTTATGTGCTCGTGGATATTCATTCATTTGTATTTTTAAGACCGTAGTTTCTGCATTTAAAGCACATCACGTGTCCTCTCCTGTCTGTTCTGAGTCTTCTTGGTTTTTCTCTAGGGACTAATTTAATGAAGGGAATGTACCACACCAAGGCGACTCTCTCAACTTAGCTCTCAAGCTGTCAGTCAAACCTGGTGCTAACGCTAACGGGGGCGACTTCAAGGAAAGAAGGTGCCTGATTTACCTGTTTTTAATGTTCATATCTTGATTTACAGACACGATAGTGAAATAAAAACACCAGGATCATGTAGAGGGTTAATATGAACATTTAAGACCAAAATGATGAGTCTGACAGCAGCAAATACAGAGAGAGGGGACACAGTTTTTCAATGTAAAGTGAATTGGAGCCAGAGTCGATGGAGCCAGAAGCGCGCCCATGATCACTTCCCATTTGGAACGAGGCAACCAGAAGAAACGCAGCGTGTTCCCTTACACCAGAACACTACAATATTATAAAAGTCCATGTAAAAATGCATTCATTAATTTAAAAAAATGTGGTAGGAGTCATCAGAAAATTGCCGTTAGGTAGAGCCAGGGTCCCCGCTACACCACAATATGACGAAGGCGAGAGAGAGCAGACCAGTGCCCAGCAGATCCCCCAGAGCGGTGAGGTACGGTATGGAGTAACTGTCAGGATCCTTCTGCCTCCTCCATAAACAGTGCACCATGTACTCAGCTGTGCACAGGAGGAGGAGAACCTGATGGAAAACAGTTATGAAGAGCAGTAATTAGTGAAGTAATTACACAATACTGTAACCTCACCCTAAATGCTTTTGTATGACTCTTGGTTGCTATGCCAACAATGATGTGAATGATAATTTTAAAAGCTATTGTTATTTGTGTATTATACCATAGACTGTATAAAAAAGTGTATTAAAGGAGTGTGACGTAACCTGCAGCGTTCAGCTCATCGAGGCTAGCAGTTATAGCGGCTAATTTAGAGCCAAGTTTCATATTAAAAACTCTGACCGTGAGAATAATAGCAACCAAATAGCAGAGCAAAGCTGTTGAAAGTAAAGCCCCTTCCCATCTGCACCACTGGTTTGGCAGTCAAACCTGTTGCTAACAGGAGTGACCTCGGGGAAAGAAAGTGCATGATTTGTCTGTTATTAATGTTCATATCTTGATTTACAAACACAATAGTCAAATAAAAAACCCAGGATCATGTAATTTAACCAGATTAATACGAACATTTAAGACCAAAATTATGAGTCTGACAGCAGCAGGGACAGAGAGAGAGGACACAGTTTTTCAATGTAAAGTGAATTGGAGCCAGACACCGAAAGTGTGCCCATGATCACTTCCTATTAGGAACGCGGCAGCTAGCAGGTTAGTGTCGTGGAAAATATCCTCTAAATGTTTGTATGAAATGATTAATCACAAACTAACTAGTGCCAAAATGTCAGGTTGACCTAACATGGAATGCTATTACATAACTGGGAGAATGGGAGTATAAAGTAAGAGGACCTCTCCAGGTTCGAGGTCCTGGTCCGTTCGTCCTTTGTGCGTTGCGTGTCCTTTGGGCCCTTGCTCTCTCTCTCTTTGATGCGTCCACATCTCTCTGCTCCATCGAGATCTACTGTCACTGTATAAGTTGTACCTATGTGCATCGGATTGAATAAACATCACCTAAACCTACTCTCGGCCTCGGTGGTTCTTGATCGAACAACCACACAAGAACAACCACATTAGCTATATCCATCTACTGTATATATACATTCTATATATGGACTACTTCTGATAAAACTAAAAGATTAAAATTTTATCCAGTTATGTATCAGTCCTTGCTTAAATGAGTATCTAGTTTCGATACTAGCTTTAGTAGTGATCCGTATCTCATTTTCGATACTTTTGACAACTCTAGAAGAAGGCCCGTCGACAGAAATTTGGAGGCCCAGTGCAAGAAACTTCAAATGGGCCCTCATTAATATAAATTAATAGGAAGAGGGTCCAAATGTGGCCCTGGACAACAGACCCTCTGTCCTTCTCGGTCGACAGCCCTGCTTAGACGTAATACACTTTTGAAAGTACAAGAAACTCACCTGAATAACTGAGGCAGACAAGAAGAGAAGAGTAAACAGGGGACTTGGTAATGAGTACGCCCCTTTCATCACGTGGATGCCGAACAAAAAAACGAGCTGGCCCGGTATGACCAGAGAAAGCAAAACCTGAGCAGAACGGTGATTTGAACCTGAAAAAGTGAAGGAAAAGTCGTTATGTTTAAGGAGAATAGAACGGTAAGATTCATTACAATCAAAACTAAAATTTGAATGGACGCAATTCTCAAAAGGTAAAGGCTGCAGTTTTTGAAGTACCAAAATGTTCTCCCCAAACATTTCTCCATAAAAACTGTTAGCTCTGTAGTTTAGATCAGTTTAAACATGTTCTGAAACACAGTGGTGGAAAAAGTACTTAATTCTGTTACTTAAGTAAAAGTATAGACACTAGAGCAAAAAATACTCAAGTAAAAAAAAAGTATCAAGTAAAAGTATTAAAGTATCTGTTCAAAAACGTACCTAAAGAGTGCAAAGTAAAAGATTTCGTGCAGATTTTGAGGTCTTAAAAAGCTTCAAATATAGTGATTCTGATAAAGATTTGCACAGAATTTGGTTCAGCAGCAGTTTTTATTCATATATTTTTGTTTGCTCATTTTATGAACGTGTTAAAAATAAACCCTCAGACTTTTCAGCAGGTCTCAAACAATAATTAAAATACCTGCTCTCAAAGTATCCACTGTAAAATGCGTTTAAGTAAAGTACAGATACCTAAACGTTATACTTAAATATTGTACTTTACTCCTTTTACTTCTCCTTTTACTGCTGAAATGTGCTTCTTACATTAGTTTTCGAGTTCATTTTTCAGCTTTTTGTCAGTTCTTCTGTACGTGTTTTAAATGTGAACTTTGAACAGAATCTAATCATTAAAATACAAATCACAAATCTAATGACCATCACCATCAAATGATCATGTACCTGAGCCGAAGAAAGCCCGACAGGGACTGTAGCAGCCGGTTCGATCGTCCGGCACCTCTCCTGGTGAGTACTTCATGTGCAAACTCGTAGAGATGCGACTGGACTGGATTGAGACCAGGTTTCCTCCGATGCCTGATCAAAAAGAATTAAAACTGTTACTGTTTAAGAGTCTGAAGGACATGGATGCTGCTCACAAACACAAAGAAGCAAATGTTATACTATATACTCTTCTAAAAGTAATCACAGGGAGCACATGCAGTAAAACCACAGAGTAATACACAGAGGTGGAATGTAATGAAGTAAAAGTAGTAAAGTATTACATTTAAGTACAATTATTAGGTATCTGCACTTTACTTAAGTAGATTTGATCCCTAGAGAACCCACAGGTTCAAATTTGGCTGCAGTTAGTTGCTGCTACCCAAAAATGAACACACAAAAAAATATGTGTAAAATTTCAATTCAAAAAAGCCCAGAGTGCCACTTCTGGCCCCTGCACAGAGACACCTGGTGGATGCTGAGCTGGAAAGTTAAACAAACATCATCTTCTCAGCAAAACAAGCGGTGGGTAAAATTGTGGGTTTTTTTGTTAATAATCTTTTTATAATAGCTTGCAGAAATGTCAAAAAGTATGTTTTATATTCTTTTTGGATAAATTAGCAAGCCCAATGGGTCAAATTTGGCTCTAATCCTAAATTAAAGAATAATAGGTTAAAATGAAAAAGTGGATATTTCAGTGTTCAGTGAATTTATAGCAGTAATTTAATGCAATGTTCATAATTTTTAATTTAATATTTTTAAACAATACTTAATACTCATTAGGTAAAGTGGATGACGTGTCTCACATTAACACAACAACAGAGAGTATTACAACCACTAATGCCCCACTGTCTCCAATCCGAGTACCAGACCTGCATAACTCCACTGATCTCCACTGTCAGGGTGATTTGAGTTGCGTTTTCTGAGAGCTCCGACTCCCAGCTCAGTCCTTGTTATTTTTATATAGGTATAATACTCCCTACAATGGAAGCATGGCCAGACTGGACGGCACTAGACTGTTTTGCGAAGGCTGCCGAGTTATATCTACACATTTATACTCTTAATTCCAGTAATGTGATGTGTTTTTGTGCATCATTTTGCTTATTTCAGTCGTGTGCTGTGTTTCATAAGAAGTTAACTCAAAATTACAAACCTTATATAAGACTTTTGTGAAGAGAGACTGTGTGGTTTCGTTAAAAGCCTCCAGTTTGTTACAAATGACTGAGGGATACCACAAAACGAAGAGCTGTGGAGTTTTCTCAGCAGGAAACATGACACAGTGAATTAAACGCCACTGGACTAACCTCAGGGGCCCAAAGACAAACGCACCACAGTGTTGATTCAGTCTGGTTTATAAAACATCCAGCTTCGGTAAGACGAGCCATAAGTTTCACCTCCTCTCCTAAATCCTCTTATGAGCTCGACACTGACACCACAGACTGACTTCAAGTGATTTGTTACAAAGGTGGACTGGTAACAAATCACCAGTGATGTTGGATTGATAAAACCAGACAAACGTGATGTGTCCATGTTATTCTATCGAGACATATGTAACACTTCATATTCATGTGTATTTTGCTGGATGCTAAACCCACAACCTTCGTTAATCCCATGTGTTTTTCCTGTACAAGCTCTAATTATTGTGTAAAGTGAAGTTCACTTTAGACCAATAATAGAACATTAGTCAAAGCAACTCCAAAGCGAGAGGAGCTGTGGGCACCAAGGTCATAGTGGAAACCAATGTACAAGCCGTCGTGTGTTGCTAGTCTTTTGTCTTATTCTCCTGTCTTCTTCTTCTTCTCCACTACATAAAACTTTGGCCTCTGTGGAGTGTCTCTTTGTCTCTTTCGTCTGAGATACAATCCCTCCGTTCCCTCTCGTCTATCAGGATGTGAGGAAGAGTCTGCAGATTAGTCAAAGCAAAATCTTTTATCTTTTTTCCTTGGATACAAAATATTAATCGCCCTCAAACTGGAGTAACTTCATTCTTAAATGCACCGAAACACAGCCATGAACACAGACGTCTAACGTCGCCGACAACTACAGCTGGATCCGGATCGAGATGCCGCATCCTCTGCATCGTCTGCATCTTCATGGGGCTGCTGTGCCTGTGACCTGGGACCGGTGGCCAGGCCCAGATGCCCTGACCATCCTCTCTGGGATCTCATACCTGAGACCACGTCCGAGTCCATGACTGGTGTTGCAGGCCCCACGAGACCCAGCTGGGACGAGTGGTTCAAAACCGATACCCTGCCTGGATCAACCCCCATATCTGTATTGGCTCCCTCAGAGGAACTGATCGCTCTGTTGACCAAGACGGCCCATTACTGATGACTGAATGTCATAATTTGAGCTTCAGCAAATAATAACCACAAGACAAAACACACCTTTGGATTGACCTGTGGTCCTACTTGGCCATGAAACTTCAAAAATGCTGAGTGCAAAAACTATTCTGCATCTAACTAAACCACTGAGGCTGTTGTTTCACTCAACGCTTCACTGAAGAGTGCAGAAATATAGACAAGCGTGTACAACACTGGATATATACATATACATATGATATATACATATACATATATATAATATACATATGACCTGTATATGTCCCATATACAGTTCATATGTGTCAACTCCTACAACAGGATGATGCAACTATAAAGACGACCTGCCTCAAAGTCAGAGCAGGTCCTGGACTCACTTCCTCGTTTAAGACGGGAGCCTCACTCTCCAGGGTCAGCACCTGATACTCAGATGTTTTGTTTTGGGAAGATTTTCAGGACCTTGTGGTTGTAAGATTGTATATGGGACAGAGGTGCGTCACAATAAAGCACGGATTTGCTTATTTGAGTTTGAGGTTTGGACACATGGACTGCTTTAAATAAATACGTGGGATAAACTCCAGAAACACTTTTGATACTAAGAACGGTGATTGCAGCCCCTGGGATGACACCTGCAGGTTGTGGCGAGAAAACCTCACAACCAATGCACAAATTGCTTTCTAACTCTTAAAGAGGTTTTTGTTCCTCCGTCCTGCTCTCCCCTGGTATGACCTAACTGTTCATAAAATCCTTTTAAAACGCTACAACTGGAATATAACCAAAAACACTGTCACAAAGTCTCGAGGGTTTATGCTGTGCTTTGTGCTGATGGGAAATAAACGTCTCCTGTGTTTGTGGACTCCAGCCTCTACTTTACATTAGTACATTTTATTGCTGCAACAATATGGTGTTTTTTTAGTGAAGGTTTGAAGTATCAGACAAATGTGAATTACAGTATTATCCTCAGAAGTGAAGAAATATCACTTATATCTTATATGGAATGTGGACGTTTACATGTTTGCTTTTTTACTCTTTAGCAGCATTTTGAGATGGCTTGTAATGTTACTGTAAACCATGACAATAAACGTATTCACATTATTATGAATAAATGGGTGAATGGGGGGTTGGTAATCCCATGCCCATCGCGCTACGCCTAAATAAAAGTACATTCATATATTTTGGCGTTTAAAATCCTTATGTGTGAATACAATTATCTTGTATGTTATGTATCTCTATAAACCATGTCGAAGTGTTAGATTTTAGAAGTAGGGCATAGGTAAAGCTCAAGATAATGGATTTAAGCTGTGTAACTGGATTTCCCCACTGTGGGAGTAATAAAAGGCATAACTTAAAAAAACTGAACTGAAACTGGGAGAGAAAATAATGGAGGTGCAAGTGGAAGATCAAAAGAGACTGTCACCTGAACTTAAGGGGGATGGAGATGTCTGCACTGAAAGAACTGATGGCTGATGTTAAGAGGGAGCGCTGAGTTAAAACATGCGCGTTAAATGAATGTAAACAAGTGTTTTCGTTTTAAAGAATACTTTCATGATTCAGTAAAAAGAGAGTCTGCGTGGCTCCACTGTCCGAGTCTTCTCCCTGTGATCAGAGAAAAGTCTAATACTGTTTCTTCCTTGAGTCTTTTTAGTAAACAGTCGAGTTTTCTTGACATTTTGCTATTAAGATCTATGACATCTGTTTTTTTTATTGTTATTTTCATAATAAAAGTTACGCTACATCATTTATGAATTGTTATCTTTATTGTAAATTAATTCACACTAGGCTTTGTCTTTTTGATTTGATTTTGATTTATCGTAATGGAGTTATTTTCATATATTCAGGGCTGGACTCACACACACAAGCATGCATATTATAATCGTGTGGGCAAAAACTGGAAATGTCCTTTTCTTGTTGTCTATAGACCATATGTTTGAAGTTCTTTACAGGGCCATGTACAGCCACACTGAGTGCAAACGGCAGCTGCATCTAAACAGGAGAGTTTTGCGGTTTTGGGCGCTTGCACCATCGGAGACCACAAAGGTGGCAGACAAAGGGGCAGCGCTGCCTCTCTGGTGTCTTTCTGATATTGATCCTCCTCTACAACAGGATGTCAACGCCTGCACAACAAGAGCAGCTCTCCGCAAGACTCCACATCTATAACCTCACAAAGTCCAACTCAGGCTGTTCTCTGATACAGATTATGGGCTCTTGGGTCGAGGATTCAATCTTTCTGCAGGAAACGAGTTTAAATTCCAATAACATGATTTTGATATCAAAGGCTGATGATGTCTCGGCAAAAATGAACATTTAAAAGAAGTGTGGGTTGTAAGCTCACGCTCGAAACATCCTCGAGGTTCTTCCTTCTAAGTTTCTTTATCAGTTCATTTTGTACAAAGAAAAGGATCGTCTGTATTTAGCCCTCGTTCGCATAAGGCCAGTACGAGGCTGACCGTGCCATTTCCACGGCAAACAAAACATCCGTTAGCCCCCTTTTACCGGGTCCACAAATAGACCTCTGGAGGTATGTGGGCAATATATACATGTAATATTGCTGATTTTCTTTATAATGGTGTAAAACGGGTCTGTTTTCCAAGCAGTAGTGACCATATATCATTCTACTCTGAGTATTATAGACACTGACGCAACCACATTGTTCGACTTCCTGATGTGATCACATTGTTCGATTGTGCTTTAAATTCTTATTTATAGAATGTTACCTCCCAACTGCTTGAGTAATATAAAACACTGGTAACACTGAGCTCACCTTCTTTAGTCTCTACCAGATTGTGTGACTCATATGAAACTCTGTAAGACCCAAACTGTTTTGCTGTACCAACATTAAGACTACAGAACGTCCCCTGTGCCTTGCGTCCTGTTCTTCTCATGGCAACAGAACAGAAACTGACAGGTGACTACCTCGTCAAGGGGTCTGTGATTCTTGGGAGGACCTGGGACTGGCTCATGAGGGGCCCTTAGAGGGCCACACAGCCACTCCAGCCCAGTTGTCTTTCCCTTCTCTGGGTACAGGCTCTTCGTCCCACTAACTAATATTAAACTTCATTAACATCTAAATCATCCCTGATTTGTAACGATGGTAGTAAGGACCCCAAACGCCGCAGCAAAGAGACACAGCCCCACTCCACTGTGTCAAAATCTGATCAGTTTTATTTGAAGAAACGATTCATAGCCTGCTGTCCTCTCGTGGCAAAAACAGATGCCACAGAATAACATGAACGACAAACAGAACAACTCACATGAAGGACTGAAGTCACTCAACTCAACTCCAGCAAACTACAGTACGAGACGAGACAGAATAAAAGAGACATACAGGCTTCCCCCCGGTTAGCAACTGGTAACAGTGTGCGCTAAACCATGGGGCAGCAACAAAAAACTGAGTTGGAATCAAAGCAGGGTCGGAACATACCCCCCAGGGGCGAACAGGGAGGATCGTGACACGAACTCGCCTCTCATCAGCTCCAGATGGGTACGTCCTCCAAACATAACTAAAAAAAAAAAAACAAAAAAAATTTGGGGTACTTACCCAGGAAGCCAGTCAAAACTTTTCAGCTCAGTGACTGGTTCCTGTCAATGCTCTACGTCTAGAGGACGATGCACGATTTCTTTCAGGTTTGAATTAGTCGCCAAATTAGTTCAGAGGCAGAGACAACTATGCGCTAAAATTTAAATTACACTGTGTTAAAGGCCCATTTTACGCTGTTTTCGATCTATGTTTGAATGTTGTCCTTTCCTTCTCGTCACAAACAGACTGACGTGTGTTTGCTTCTGTTCACGGCAGACATGTTTGAACAACAAACACACCGCAGATTTAGGCTGGGTTCTTCTCTCAACGAAACAGCCTTTCCCTACTTGTGATGCATGTGGTAAAACGGAAGTGCTTCAGTTTCGCTACGTCATTTATATAAAGTATGGTAAAAGTGGATATTTTAAAATTCGTGGAGTTACTGTTTAATTTTGGTACTTTCTGCCGTTACACCTCAGATTTGGAGGGGCGATTGTACTGCGTCGAAAAAAACCGGTCTGAAATGGAGTGCTGACGCGTGGCTGAAGGGGATTCAGGATAAAGGGATGAATGTCCCTCGCGCAGGGACTTCACGGAGAGGTAGTCGCGCGGTGACAGGGAGGAGTGTTTCGTTTGGGGCTGATGGACGGGGAGGGACCACAGGTTTCATCATCATACTTCTAACAAGTAAAATAAAATCCAATCATCGCAACTGACAGATGTAGCTTTACAACCTGGTAGTATTAATTGTACTTTCATAAT
>JAIEZT010001390.1:32989157-33042323 GCA_019594935.1 Periophthalmus modestus
TCACGCACCCTCGGCGCCTTGCTGGGATACTTCAACAGGGATATAGACAGATTAATGCAGGATCACTAAACATGTGTGAATTGAAACAAAAAAAAAACAACTCCAGGTCTGTTTTTGAGGATAGTGAGCAGCATTTATAACTTGATCTTAAAGTGCATTTGGTAATATAGGAGCTTTAAAGTACTAAACGTCCTTGTCTCACAGCTTGCAGGCCCCGGTGCTCGGGCTGCTGGCGTCGCTGATGGCCGCTTTGCTCTTTTTGGTGGATGGCAGAGGGAAACATGCCCTGGAACACATAGTTATTTATCTTCCACTAGTGTCTCCACTGCGTTTATAGCGTCTTTGCTCCAAGGTAAACACTCTAAACAGTGAACTATAAAACTATGTAAAGAGTTGAAATGGTGTTTAAAATCTTTTACTGTTACAGGTTCTGATTATGGTCGGAGTGATCATTGGCTCAAAGGCGGTTGGGATTAACCCTGATAATATTGCGACACCGATGGCCGCCAGCTTTGGAGACCTCATCACTCTGGCTTGCTGGCCTGTTTTCAGCCAGGGTTCTACACATTTATGGGTAAAAACGCACTTAAACAGGCAAAAAGTTTAGATACACTCTCTTAGTCAGTTTTTTTTCTTAATTTTACCTAATTTCTACATTTATATATACCATAAAATTTGCCCCTGATATAAGCCAAATATGTTACAAAATATGTATGTAACATGAGATATTTACACAGAAAGACGGAACACGGAGTTTTTTTTGCGTTTTAATTCAAGACAGGCTCAAACTCTGCCTGAAAAATCGACACAAGATGAACATAAAAAAACTGCAGGTTTAGAAAATCAAACAGCATCGACATGAGCCATTTGCTTTTATTTCCGCTGACAAGATTTTGTTAGTCTTTTTACATCGGCTCTAAGTTCTTCCCGCTGCCCGCAAAACTTTCGTGTGAAGTGGCTCTATTTCCCTCCTTAATGGTCAAACTTTCGTGCAGTGGCTTTATTTCCTTCTTTAAGAGTCAAACTTTCGTTGCAGTGGCTCTATTGTCCTTCTTTTAATGGTCAAACTTTCGTGCAGTGGCGGCTCTATTTCCTTCTTTAAGAGTCAATCTTACCAGCAGTGGCTCTATTTCCTTCTTTAAGGTCAAACTTTCATGCAGTGGCTCTATTTCCTTCTTTAAGGTCAAACTTAAGTGCAGTGGCTCTATTTCTTCTTTAAGAGTCAATCTTACCAGCAATGGCTCTATTTCTTCTTTATGGTCAAAACTTTTCGCAGTGGCTCTATTGTCTTCTTTAAGGTCAAACTTTCATGCAGTGCTCTATTTCCTTCTTATGGTCAAAACTTTCGCAGTGGCTCTATTTCCTTCTTTAAGGTCAAAACTTTCGTGCAATGGCTCTATTTCCTTCTTTATGGTCAAACTTTCGCAGTGGCTCTATTTCCTTCTTTAAGGTCAAACTTTCGTGCAATGGGCTCTATTTCCTTCTTTATGGTCAAACTTTCGCAGTGGCTCTATTTCCTTCTTTAAGGTCAAACTTTCGTGCAGTGGGCTCATTTCCTTCTTTATGGTCAAACTTTTTCGCAGTGACTCTATTTCCTTCTTTAGGGTCAAAACTTTCGTTTGTGCAGTGGCTCTATTTCCTTCTTTAATGGTCAAACTTTCGTGCTGTAAGAATTGTTCGTTTCTAGTACAAGCGTCAAGAGGACTAAGAGACTGAAGTATAAAGTCAGAAGGGTTTAATGAGTTCCACGCAGGAACAATGAGTGAACAATGAAACTCTCAGGAAAGGACAGGAAGAGAGTCCTGAGATGTGACTGTTGAAGCTTTTATAGGGTCTCCCAGTGTGTGTGTGTGTGTGTGTGTGTGTTGTGTGTGTGTGTGGTGTGTGTGTGTGTGTGTGTGTGTGTGTGTGTGTGTGTGTGTGTGTGTGTGTGTGTGTGTGTGAGAGGCGGGGTCTTCTGCTGGGTCAGCATGTGGTCACATGTTAAAAACCTTTTGGCGTCAAACAATGTGTGATTGTTTTATGACCCTCAATAAAACGGTGGAGGGGGTGGGTGGAGGTCACACGGTCCTTGGGAATAGGGGCTACAGATAAGAAGTGGCTTTAATCACAAGACCAGATCTTAGGTGTTATCTTCTTGGGCACAGTCCTTGTAGTCTCCAGCTGGTCTCGAAACTTTTCTTTTTTTTCTGGACCACCTAATTAGCACAAGTTAAACAGGTGGCCCAAAAGTCACTGACAGTTGAAAAAAAGTCATAACTTTTTGGTTCTAAATATTTTTCTGTATTTTTCAGAGCGTTTAGAACGACTCTTCTGACATAATCTGAGCAAATCCAGCACCGAGGAACGAACCCTCCATTGTACAGTGGTACTTTGAGTCACATGGGTCAAATTCACAAAACCAGCGGTGTTACCGTCGACATTTTTAATACCAGAGATGCCCCAAGAGCAAATGCCATTAAAGGAATAATAAGTGTTTTTCACAGACAGGGGGCAGTATGTGATCTCCACAGACCGACTCGTCCTGATTTCTTCCTGTGGGTCTATCTTAAAAGAAAAGGTGTTTGTGAATAAACCTCAGACAATAAACCACTTCAAACGTGACATCAGGATCAAATAAGAGACCTAAGCCGGAAATGCTTTAAATGTTCTGTAAAGTGTGTTGGATCAGGCTGTTCAGAGACAAACCCAAAATGGTTTTACTTCCTGTAGTTTAAGTAGTGATAAGTTCAAGTGTAAGTGAACAATTATAACCGTATATATTGCCAAAAATCTGTGAAGGTTCAGTTTATCTACTGCTAAAATTTGGTGAGTAAAAACTTAAGAATTATAGGAGCTACTGAAGATTTAAAAGTGTCAGTGACTTTTTGTATATTTTAAATTACATTTGAGTTGGAACAACCTCAGTATGATTTACTTTATGTGCTTTCAGATCGATCTCCATTTGTGCTCTTCCTCGTGGACTTCCTAATTGTCTGCCTCATCCCCGTTTGGATCATCATCTCGTCCAAACATCCGGACACTCTTCTTCTGCTGCGCACAGGCTGGGAGCCCATCATCACGGCCATGGTCATCAGCAGGTGACCCACTGTTTTACACCGTTTTACACCATGTGACTGACACTTACATTGAATAGAATCACCAACACTCACACCGCTCACATAATCTACCATGAACTGACCAAAATCCAACCACAAATTACATTAAGTAGGTTAGGTACACAAATAAAAAAGCTAATTAATGACCACACAACAAAACACAGCTCAAAACGCTGGAGACTTGGAGGGAGGGCAAGGACCTATAGCGCCCCCCGGTGTAAGTAACTGGTGAGTGTGTGCGCCCGGTCCAAGGTGTAGTCTAGTGTATCAGATTGTATTTCTTAGTTTTATCAACTATAATCGTGAAGGAAAAGATTGCAGACCAGGTAGGAGAGTTGAAAGAAGTTTATCTCATGAGATGAAGTTACAGACATATGAGTTTTTATACAAAGGAACCACCCAGTACTTATACCCCAAGAAAAGTACTAACTAAAGGAGGCTGATCCTATAAAAGGGCTTAAACCAAAGTCCATACAAGGTCATAAATGGACGGTCATAATATCAGGCAAGAGGGACCAAAAAAGACAGAACTCGGGGAAGGTTTAACAGTGCTTATTTACAGAAGTGCAAAGTGCAAAAATGACAGTAGGGTAGATCAGTCGGTGAGTCGGGAGTGAGATGTTTGCCGTGGTCCATAGGCAGAGCGTGAGTAGCAGAGTCTGAAACGAGGTGAACAGTACCTGTGGAGAAGAGCAGGGTTGGAGAATGAAGAGCTGAGATGGTCCAGGGAGCAGGATGTGGTGAGGAGCAAAGCCAGAAGAGCCACTAAACATGTCTCTTCTCTGAGCCTATATACTGGACAGTGCAACATAACATGTACCAGTCTCAGAAATTCCACACCACTCACAACAACCATCATCACGTTTCCCAATGAGAAATAACTCACGGGCCCAACCCACAGAGGCCTAACCGGAGGCGTGTCAGTTTAGTTTTGTCAGCCTGGCGTGAGAGAGCGAGCCTAGAAGTGTCATTAAATGTTGAAACAAGGCTATACATCTGTCTCCCTTTTGTTTCACCATCCCACCACTGCCACTGCTTTTTAATACTGGCCTGTACAACTGAATGACACTCCATCCTACTAAGAGGTACTCTGAGTTGTACTTCTGCCTTCTTTAGACTAGCGTTAGCAAGACTGTCTGCGCTGGCACCAAGTGTCAGGTCCTGGTTCCTCTTATCCTCCTCAGGTGTGGCTGATTGTGAATGAACTCCAGGTGTGAACAGGAGGAGCCAAGATTTTCACCCCAGCTCTAGGCTCAGACAGAAGGGAGGGAAAGGACCAAAGAAAGGCAGGACAGACAGGGTTTCGTGACATGGGACGTACCGTTAACTGTTCAGAGAGAGGTAAAAATACGTCGCCAACAGATGCTTTCAGTCACTAAAAAGAAGTTTTACAAGGCCTTTTGTTAACTTGAAATAGATACCAGTAACAGGTGACTGAAGCAGCTGGTTCTGGTGAAGACGTCTTAAAATAAGTGTCACATTTTTACAGAGAAAACAAGTTCACCTCAATGCTTAAGACACAAAGTATTCAACTCCAGGTTTAAGAGTAAAGTAATACAACAAAAAAAAATCATGCTTTCATCAGCTGACCTGGAATTTTTGTAATTTCCACTGAACTAAAGATTAAAAGGAGCTGTTAAACATGAAAAACTACCACTTCATGACTTCACAAGGTGGAACAGAGCATTTTGAGCTTTGGAGATGTTACAGACTAATAATAAAGTGTGTGAATGAAACAAAATACAAACTCCAGGTCTGTTTTTGAGGAGGAGGAGGAGGAAACAGCATTAGAACATGGCGTAAAGCTTTCACAACAGTCCATTTTGCAGAATATATGACCTTTTAAGTAGCTATTATGAACTTGCAAACACGTGATTTAAACTCATGTTCTGAAATCTTTTGCTGGCATCTTCTGAAACTTTTCAACTGGAATTAAAAAGTCATTTTGGTTGTTTTTCTCTCAGCATTGGTGGGCTTATTCTGGACAAAACTGTTGCGGATCCCAATTTGGCAGGAATAATCGTATATGCTCCAGTAATTAATGGTGAGTTGTTATTTTTATTGTTTTATATGTCTATGTCTATATACTCTGCCTGGCCAAAAAAATAAGAAAGCACACTCCAGTATTTGATTGTTCCTTTATCTTTGATTACGGCACATTTGCTATGGCATTGTTTCGATTTCGCTTCTGCAATGTCACGAGATTTATTTCCATCCAGTGTTGCATCAATTTTTCACCAAGATGTTGAGTCTGACGCTGCACAAAGCTTCTCCAGCACAAAGATTCTCACTGGGGTTAAGGTCTGGACTCTGTGGAGGCTCCATGTGTGAAAATGATTCTCCTGAACCTCTGTCACTATTTGAGCCTCATGAATCCTGGTCATGTTGGAATCTGCCCGAGCATCAGGGAAGAAACAAATCCATTGATGGAATAACCTGGTCATTCAGTATATTCAGGTGTCAGCTGACCTCATTCTCTGAGCACAGACTGTTGCTGAACCTTAGTTTTAGTAAAGTTCTGGTTTCAACTGTAAGACTTTTCCCTAGTGCAGTTCCAGTGTGAATGATTCTACATGATTTGCACGTCACATTTAAATTACAGATTTACATATGACACATAAAAGCAGAGGTTAATGCCAAAATATCATCTTTAAGAGTGAACTCGAAGGTCTGTCCTCGGTTCCTTTGTTTCAAAAGGCAGGAGAGACCAGGTGCCTCCTGTGGCTCAGGGTCCTTTGACGTCAGTGTCCTGCTGTGAGGGCTGATGATTTTACAGTTAATCAGTCATTCTGATCCTTTTGTAGGGGTTGTAAACTTGGGAATGTGTTTTTTGTCTGTGTTGACGTGAAGACAGAGGAACAAAGTACAACAAACAAAAGATAAGATGAAGTAGGAAGGTGAAAACAGGAGAACACACCTCGGGCTCCAGGTCTGGCTCCTGTTCAGGGGTCAACTTCTATCACCTTGTCCAAGAAAGAGAGGAAATCAAAGGCTGGAGGTCTAAAGCAGGACAGGACAAGTCGACAGTGAGCATAGTGTGATCCCCATCCCCAAGCTTCTAGACGAGGTTGTGGTTGTTTGATAAAGAACCACCGAGGCCGAGAAAAAGTTTAGGTGACGTTTATTCAATCCATTGCACATAGGTACAAATTATAAAGTGATCCAGATAACCAATTAATAAAAATAGTAGATTAAAGTAATAGACAGTGGAGAGACAAGGGCCCAAAAGACACGCAACACAAAAGCCAAGGCAGAGTCCCCTTAATTTATACCCAAGCCATTCCCCTAGTTTACGTAATAGCATTCCATGTCAGGTCAACTTGACATTCTGGCACTAACTAGTTCCCAAACAAGTCCCGGAAAAGTAGTGGACTGGTTACATCAGAACAGCTTGGCCCTTGGCTCCTTTCAGGCATCCACATCCTCTGTGTGCTCCCATATTTAGACAAAACAAGATCGGTGTAACTAATCATTACCTATAAACATTCAGAGGATGTTTTCCACGACAAGGTTTTATTTAGCAAATGTAGTGAGACTCTGAAGGTCATTAGGCTCCGGTTAGACAGCATCATGCCACAGTTTAGACAGTGGTTTGCCAAAAGATGATGTGAGACAATGTTAAACTGAAAAATGTCCTTCTCCAGTTAGTGACAGGAGCTGGAGAACAAACGGTGAAACAACACACACAGTACTCTGATTGGCCCGTGTGTCTGAATACTTTACAAAATGCATTAATTTGCCTGGAAACAAACGATTTTTGTTAAGCAGATGTGTCAAGTTTGCGGAAAAAAAAAAATGAGCATGATTCTAAATTTGAAGTACAGACATGGCTCAGATGAATTATGAAACTACATAATTACTACAGTTGTAAAGCTACTATCTGTAAGCTGGATTGATTTTATTTTTACTTGTAGACAGCAGATGTGAAACCTGTGCGTCCCTCCCCCTCCAAACTAAACCTCCTCCCTCCTCTCCCGCGCACTACACTCTCCTTGAAGTCCCCTTCGGAGGTCCCTTCATCCCTTTATCCCTTCATCCCTTCATCCCCGCGTACAGCACTCCATTTTCAGACCTGTCAGACGCAGTACACTCGCTCCAACTTCTTCTGAGTTTAACGGCAGAAAGTATCAAAAATTAAACATTAACTCCACGAATATTTACAAATATCCACTTTTACCATAGTTTATATAAATGGACGTAGCTAAACTGAAGCACTTCCTGTTTTACCACATGACATCACAAAGTAGGACAGGCTGTTTTCAGTTTGAGAGAAGAACTCAGCCTAAATCTGCAGGTGTGTTTGTGTTAAACATGTGTGAACGAAGCAAAACACAACTCCAGGTCTGTTTGTGACGAGGGGAAACATTCAAACATAGATCAGAAAACAGCGTAAAATGGGCCTTTAAACACAGTCTTACAATTACAATTTAGCGCATAGTTTCTCTGCCTCTTAACTAATTTTGGACACTAATTCAACCCTGTTAAATGAAATGTGCATCGTCCTCTAGACGTAGAGCATTGACAGGAAACCAGTCCCCTCAGCTGAACGTTTTGCTGTGGCTTCCTGTGTTAATAACCCCAAATAGTGATGTGTGGAGGACGTTCCCATCTGAGAGCCTTATGAGAGGCTAGTTCGTGTCACGATCCTCCCTGTTTGCCCTGCTGGGGGGTCTGTTCCTGACCCTGCTTTGATTCCAACTCCGTTTTTTTGTTGCTGCCCCCTGGTTAGCTCCACACCTGTTCCCAGTTGCTAATCGGGGGGGCAGCCTGTATGTTCTGTCTCTGTCCTGTCTAGTTTGCTGGAGTTTGAGTTGAGTGACTTTCAGTTCCTTCATGTGAGTTGTTCCTGTTTGTTTCGTTCATGTTATTCTGTTCATCTGTTTTTGTCACGAGAGGACATGCAGGCTCTGAATCTGTTTCTTCACAATAAACCTGATCAGATTTTTGACACGGAGTTGGGCTGTGTCCTCTTTGCGCTGCGTTTGGGTCCTTACTGCCATCGTTACAATTCAGGAATGCTTTAGATTTTATTAAGTTAATATTAGTTATGTGGGAGCTGTACCCAGAGCATGGAAAGACAACTTGGCTGGAGTTGCTGGTGGCCCTCTCATGGCCCCCCATGAGCCAGTCCCAGGTCCCAAGCATCACAGACCCCTATGGAAGGTAGTACCTGTCGGTTTCTGTTCTGTTGCATGAAGAACAGGCGCAGAGGCACAGGGATCGTTCTGTAGATCTTTACTGTTGGTTACAGCAAAACAGTTGGGTGTGACAGAGTTTCATAGTCACACAATCTGGTAGAGTCTAAAGAAGGTGAGCTCATACCAGTGTTTTATATTACTCAAGCAGTGGGAGGTAACATTCTATAAATAAGAAATTTAAAGCACAATCGAACAATGTGATCACATCAGGAAGTCGAACAATGTGGTTGCGTCAGTGTCTATAATACTCAGAGTAGAATGATATATGGTCACTACTGCTTGGAAAACAGAACGTTTTACACCATTATAAAGAAAATCAGCAATATTACATGTATATATTGCCCACATACCTCCAGAGGTCTATTTTGGACCCGTAAAAGGGGGCGGAACGAATGCTTTTTTACAGTGGAAATGGTCACGGTCAGCCTCGTACTGGCCTTATGGAAACAAGGCTAAATACAGATGATCCTTTTCTTTGTACAAAATGAACTGATAAAGAAACTTAGAAGAAGAACCTCGAGGATGTTTCAAGGCGTGAGCTTACAACCCACACTTCTTTTAAATGTTCATTTTTGCAGAGACATCATCAGCCTTTGATATCAAATCATGTTATTGGAATTTAAACTCGTTCCTGCAGAAAGATTGAATCCTCGACCCCAGAGCCCATAATCTGTACAGAGAACAGCCTGAGTTTGACTTTGTGAGGTTATAGATGTGAGTCTGAGGAGAGCTGCTCTTGTTGTGCAGCGTTGACATCCTGTTGTAGAGGAGGAAATAGCAACAAACACACCAGAGAGCAGCATGCCCTTTGTCTGCACCTTTGTGTCTCCGATGGTGAAGCGCCAAAACCGCAAACTTCCTGTTTAGATGCAGCTGCAGTTTGTACTCAGTGTGGCTGTACATGGCCTGTAAAGACTTCAGACATATGGTCTATAGACAAAGAAAAGGACATTTCCAGTTTTTGCCCACACAGATTATAATATGCATGTGTGTGTGTGAGTCCAGCACTGAATATATGAAAATAACTCCATTACGATAAATCAAAATCAATCAAAAGACAAAGCCCAGTTTGAATTAATTTACAATAAAGATAACAATTCATAAATGATGTAGCGTAACTTTTATTATGAAAAATACAATAAAAAAAACAGATGTCATAGAATCTTAATAGCAAAATGTCAAAAAAACTCACTGTTTACTAAAAAGACTCAAGACAAGTATTGGACTTTTCTCTGATCACAGGGAGAAGACTCGGACAGTGAGCCACGCAGACTCTCTTTTACTAGACTCATGACGTATTCTTTAAAACGAAACATACATTCATTTAACGCATGTTTTAACTCAGCGCTCCCTCTTAACATCAGCCATCAGTCTCTTTTCAGGCAGACATCTCCTGCTTTCAGTTCAGGTGACACAGTCTTTTGATCTTCCACTTGCACCTCCATTATTTTCTCTCCCAGTTCAGTTAAGATATACCTTTATTACTCCCACAGTGGGGAAATTCCAGTTACACAGCTTAAATCCATTATCTTGAGCTTTACCTATGCCCTACTTCTAAAATCTAACACTTCAGACATGGTTTATTAGACGATAACATAGAAGTATAATTGTATTCACACATAAGGAATTAACCGCCAAAATACATGAATGTACTTTTAATTAGCGTCGCGATGGGCATTGGGACTTACCAAATTATTCATAATAATGTGAATACTGTTTATTGTCATGTTTACAGTAAATTACAAGCCATCTCAAAATGCTGCTAAAGAGTAAAAAAGCAAACATGTTGTAAACGTCCACATAAAATTATAAAGTGATATTTCTTCACTTCTGAGGATAATACTGTAATTCACATTTGTCTGATACTTCAACCTTCACTAAAAACAGTTCTTATTTCTGTCACATATTGACAAAATATCCCCTGATATTGGGATACTACAAGAAATATATATATTTTTAAAAAAACACCATATGTTGCAGAATAAAATGTACTAATGTAAAGTAGAGAGGCGAGAGCTGAAGAGGCTGGAGTCCAAACACAGGAGACGTTTATTTCCCATCAGCACAAAGCACATAAACCCTCGAGACTTTGTGACAGTGTTGTTTATTCCAGTTGTAGCGTTTTAAAAGGATTTTATGAACAGTTAAGGTCATACCAGGGAGAGGCAGGACGGAGGACACAAAAACCTCTTTAATAGTTAGAAAGCAATTTGCGCATGTTGTGAGGTTTATCGCCACAACCTGCAGGTGTCATCCCAGGGGCTGCAATCACCTTTCTTAGTATCAAAAGTGTTTCTGGAGTTTATCCCACTTATTTAAAGCAGGTGTCCAAACCTCAAACTCAAATAAGCAAATTCAGTGTTATTGTGACGCACCTCTGTCCCAGACACAATCTTACAACCCCAAGGTCCTGAAAAACGTCCCAAAACAAACATCTGAGTATCAGGTGCTGACCCTGGAGAGTGAGGCTCCCGTCTTAAGCGAGGAAGTGAGTCCAGGACCTGCTCTGACTTTGAGGCAGGTCGTCTTTATAGTTGCATCATCCTGTTGTAGGAGTTGACACATATGACCTGGATATGGGACATATATATACAGTTGTACAGCTTGTCTATATTTCTGCACTCCTCAGTGAAGCGTTGAGTGAAACAACAGCCTCAGTGTTTAGTCAGATGCAGAATAGTTTGCACTCAGCATTTTTGAAGTTTCATGGCCAATTAGGACCACAGGTCAATCCAAAAGGTGTTTTGTCTTGTGGTTATTTGCTGAAGCTCAAATTCTGACATTCAGTCATCAGTAATGGGCCGTCTTGGTCAACAGAGCGATCAGTTCTTCTGAGGGAGCCAATAACAGATATGGGGTTGATCCAGGCAGGGTATCGGTTGAACCTCTCGTCCCAGGCTGGGTCTCGTGGGGCCTGCAACACCAGTCATGGACTCGGACGTGGTCTCAGGTATGAGATCCCAGAGAGGATGTCAGGGCATCTGGGCCTGGCCACCGGTCCAGGTCACAGGCACAGCAGCCCCATGAAGATGCAGACGATGCAGAGGATGCGGCATCTCGATCCGGATCCAGCTGTAGTTGTCGGCGAGTTAGATGTCTGTGTTCATGGCTGTGTTTCGGTGCATTTAAGAATGAAGTTACTCCAGTTTGAGGGCGATTAAATATTTTGTATCCAAGGAAAAAGATAAAGATTATGCCTTTGACTAAATCTGCAGACTCTTCCTCACATCCTGAGAGACGAGAGGGAACGAGGGATTGTATCTCAGACGAAAGAGACAAAGAGACACTCCACAGAGGCCAAAGTTTTATGTAGTGGAGAAGAAGAAGAAGACGGGAGAATAAGACAAAAGACTATCAACACGCGACGGCTTGTACATTGGTTTCCACTATGACCTTGGTGCCCACAGCTCTCTCGCTTTGGAGTTGCTTTGACTAATGTTCTATTATTTGGTCTAAAGTTGAACTTCACTTTACACAATAATTAGAGCTTGTACAGGAAACACATGGGATTAACCAAGGTTGTGGGTTTAGCATCCAGCAAAATACACATGAATATGAAGTGTTACATATGTCTCGATAGAATAACATGGACACATCACGTTTGTCTGGTTTTATCAATCCAACATCACTGGTGATTTGTTACCAGTCCACCTTTGTAACAAATCACTTGAAGTCAGTCTGTGGCGTCAGTGTCGGGCTCATAAGAGGATTTAGGAGTGAAAGGAGGAGTGAAACTTATGGCTCGTCTTACTGAAGCTGGATGTTTATAAACCAGACTGAATCAACACTGTGGTGCGTTTGTCTTTGGGCCCTGAGGTTAGTCCAGTGGCGTTTTAATTCACTGTGTCATGTTTCCTGCTGAGAAAACTCCACAGCTCTTCGTTTTGTGGTATCCCTGAGTCATTTGTAACAAACTGGAGGCTTTTAACCAAACCACACAGTCTCTCTTCACAAAAGTCTTATATAAGGTTTGTAATTTTGAGTTAACTTCTTATGAAACACAGCACACGACTGAAATAAGCAAAATGATGCACAAAAACACATCACATACTGGAATTAAGAGTATAAATGTGTAGATACAACTCGGCAGCCTTCGCAAAAGTCTAGTGCCGTCCAGTCTGGCCATGCTTCCATTGTAGGGAGTATTATACCTATATAAAAATAACAAGGACTGAGCTGGGAGTCGGAGCTCTCAGGAAAACTTAACTCAAATCACCCTGACAGTGGAGATCAGTGGAGTTATGCAGGTTTGGTACTCGGATTGGAAACTTCTTGGAAAAGCAGGTGCCGCAGTGGGGCATTAGTGGTTGTAATACTCTCTGTTGTTGTGTTAATGTGAGACACGTCATCCACTTTACCTAATGAGTATTAAGTATTGTTTAAAAATTATTAAATTAAAAATTATGAACATTGCATTAAATTACTGCTATAAATTCACTGAACACTGAAATATCCACTTTTTCAATTTTAACCTATTATTCTTTAATTTAGGATCAGGGCCAAATTTGACCCATTGGGCTTGCTAATTTATCCAAAAAGAATATAAAACATATTTTTTAGACATTTTCTGCAAGCTACTATTAAAAAGATAAATAAAACAAAACACACTTTTACCCACCGCTGGTTTTGCTGAGAAGATGATGTTTGTTTGTTTAACTTTCCAGCTCAACATCCACCAGGTGTCTCTGCGCAGGGGCCAGAAGTGGCACTCTGCGCTTTTTGAATTTTTTGAATTGAAATTTTACATATTTTTTTGTGTGTTCATTTTGGGTAGCAGCAATTAACTGCAGCCAAATTTGACCTAGGGCTCAAATCTACTTAAGTAAAGTGCAGATGCCTAATAATTGTACTTAAATGTAATACTTTACTACTTTTACTTCATTACATTCCACCGCTGTGTATTACTCTGTGGTTTTACTGCATGTGCTCCCTGTGATTACTTATAGAAGAGTATATAGTATAACATTTGCTTCTTTGTGTTTGTGAGCAGCATCCATGTCCTTCAGACTCTTAAACAGTAACAGTTTTAATTCTTTTTGATCAGGCATCGGAGGAAACCTGGTCTCAATCCAGTCCAGTCGCATCTCTACGAGTTTGCACATGAAGTACTCACCAGGAGAGGTGCCGGACGATCGAACCGGCTGCTACAGTCCCTGTCGGGCTTTCTTCGGCTCAGGTACATGATTATTTGTTACGCTGCACAATATGTACTCATGTTTTTTTCCTGACTGTGTGGTGATGGTCATTAGATTTGTGATTTGTATTTTAATGATTAGATTTTGTTCAAAGTTCACATTTAAAACACGTACAGAAGAACTGACTGAAAACTAATGTAAGAAGCACATTTCAGCAGTGGTGGAAGGTAACGAAGTAAAAGGAGTAAAGTACAATATTTAAGTATAACGTTTAGGTATCTGTACTTAAACACATTTTACAGAGGATACTTTGAGAGCAGGTATTTTAATTATTGTTTGAGACCTGCTGAAAAGTCTGAGGGTTTATTTTTAACACGTTCATAAAATGAGCAAACAAAAATATATGAATAAAAACAGCTGCAAATCTTTATCAAAATCACTATATTTGAAGCTTTATAAGACCTCAAAATCTGCACAAAATACTTTTACTTTGCATTTTTTAGGTACGTTTTTGAACAGATACTTTAATACTTTTACTTAAGTAGATTTTTTTCATGTGATACTTTTTTTTTACTTGAGTATTTTTTGCTCTAGTGTCTGTACTTTTACTTAAGTAACAGAATTAAGTACTTTTTCCACCACTGTGTTTCAGAACATGTTTAAACTGATCTAAACTACAGAGCTAACATTTTTTATGCAGAAATGTTTGGGGAGAACATTTTGGTACTTCAAAAACTGCAGCCTTTGCCTTTTGAGAATTGCGTCCATTCAAATTTTAGTTTTGATTGTAATTAATCTTATCGTTCTATTCTCCTTAAACATAACGACTTTTCCTTCACTTTTTCAGGTTCAAATCACCGTTCTGCTCAGGTTTTGCTTTCTCTGGTCATACCGGGCCAGCTCGTTTTTTTGTTCGGCATTCACGTGATGAAAGGAGCGTACTCATTACCCAGTCCCCTGTTTACTCTTCTCTTCTTGTCTGCCTCAGTTATTCAGGTGAGTTTCTTGTACTTTCAAAAGTGTATTACGTCTAAGCAGGGCCGTCGACAGAGAAGGACAGAGGGTCTGTTGTCCAGGGCCACATTTGGACCCTCTTCCTATTAATTTCTATGAATGAGGGCCCATTTGAAGTTTCTTGCACTGGGCCTCCAAATTTCTGTCGACGGGCCTTCTTCTAGAGTTGTCAAAAGAAAATGAGATACTGATCACTACTAAAGCTAGTATCGAAACTAGATACTCATTTAAGCAAGTACTGATACATAACTGGATAAAATTTTAATCTTTTCGTTTTATCAGAAGTAGTCTATATATAGAATGTATATATACAGTAGATGGATATAGCTAATGTGGTTGTTCGTGATGCCAGAATTCTTGTGTGGTTGTTCGATCAAGAACCACCGAGGCCGAGAGAAGGTTTAGGTGATGTTTATTCAATCCGATGCACATAGGTACAACTTATACAGTGACAGTAGATGCCGATGGAGCAGAGAGATGTGGACGCATCAAAGAGAGAGAGAGCAAGGGCCCAAAGGACGAACAGACCAGGACCTCGAACCTGGAGAGGTCCTCTTACTTTATACTCCTATCAGGCCATTCTCCCAGTTATGTAATAGCATTCCATGTTAGGTCAACCTGACATTTTAGCACTAGTTAGTTTCCAGACAATTCCCGTAAACTAATGGACCATATCCCAGCACTAGTTCGTTTCCCGGACTGGTAAGAACAATCTTGGCTCTCTCCCTCGGCAACATCCACATCCTCTGTGTGTTCCCATATTTGGACAAAACAATATTAGTGTGATTAATCATTTCATACAAACATTTAGAGGATATTTTCCACGACACTAACCTGCTAGCTGCCGCGTTCCTAATAGGAAGTGATCATGGGCACACTTTCGGTGTCTGGCTCCAATTCACTTTACATTGAAAAACTGTGTCCTCTCTCTCTCTGTACCTGCTGCTGTCAGACTCATAATTTTGGTCTTAAATGTTCGTATTAACCCTCTACATGATCCTGGGTTTTTTATTTGACTATTGTGTCTGTAAATCAAGATATGAACATTAATAACAGACAAATTATGCGCTTTCTTTCCCCGAGGTCACTCCTGTTAGCAACAGGTTTGACTGCCTAACCAGTGGTGCAGATGGGAAGGGGCTTTACTTTCAACAGCTTTGCTCTGCTATTTGGTTGCTATTATTCTCACGGTCAGAGTTTTTAATATGAAACTTGGCTCTAAATTAGCCGCTATAACTGGGGTTACGTCACACTCCTTTAATACACTTTTTTATACAGTCTATGGTATAATACACAAATAACAATAACTTTTAAAATGATCATTCACATCATTGTTGGCATAGCAACCAAGAGTCATACAAAAGCATTTAAGGTGAGGTTACAGTATTGTGTAATTACTTCACTAATTACTGCTCTTCATAACTGTTTTCCATCAGGTTCTCCTCCTCCTGTGCACAGCTGAGTACATGGTGCACTGTTTATGGAGGAGGCAGAAGGATCCTGACAGTTACTCCATACCGTACCTCACTGCTCTGGGGGATCTGCTGGGCACTGGTCTGCTCGCTCTCGCCTTCGTCATATTGTGGTGTGTAGCGGGGACCCTGGCTCTACCTAACGGCAATTTTCTGTTGACTCCTACCACATTTTTTTTTAATTAATGAATGCATTTTTACATGGACTTTTATAATATTGTAGTGTTCTGGTGTAAGGGAACACGCTGCGTTTCTTCTGGTTGCCTCGTTCCAAATGGGAAGTGATCATGGGCGCTCTTCCGGCTCCATCGACTCTGGCTCCAATTCACTTTACATTGAAAAACTGTGTCCTCTCTCTGTATCTGCTGCTGTCAGACTCATCATTTTGGTCTTAAATGTTCATATTAACCCTCTACATGATCCGGGTGTTTTTATTTCATTATCGTGTCTGTAAATCAAGATATGAACATTAAAAACAGGTAAATCAGGCGCCTTCTTTCCTTGAAGTCGCTCCCGTTAGCATTAGCTCCAGGTTTGACTGACAGCTTGAGAGCTAAGTTGAGAGAGTCGCCTTGGTGTGCTCCATTCCCTTCATTAAATTAGTCCCTAGAGAGAAACCAAAAAGACTCAGAACAGACAGGAGAGGACGCGTGATGTGCTTTAAATGCAGAAACTACGGTCTTAAAAATACAAATGAATGAATATCCACGAACACCTGTGTGCTGTAGTGCTGCCTTTTATGATTAAGAATTGGTTTTACTGTGGATTTTTACAAGCAAACAATTAAATAATAAAACTGTATGAAATTGTCTTGAAGTGCCTGATTCCACATTACGCAAAACTGATTCTTGTGAGGTTTTAGCCATGTTCTGATGCTGTTACCTCCTCAAAAACACCTCAAAATGCTCTGTTCCACCTTGTGATGTCATGAAGTGGCAGTTTTCATGCTCACAGCTATCTTTTACCTGTCTGATCTGTAGAGATATACAAATTCAGGGCATAAGGTATTTTCTAGCAATGCAGTCTGGGGGTCTACAAGGACGTGTGGACAAGAACATAACACCAATGTTCTGGTCTTGTGATTGTAGCCACTTTCACCAAAGAATGAGTGACCCCCCACTCTTCTTAATGTGTGACACCGTGCTGACCAGAAGAAAAAATAAAAGAGCTCTTACACTCCACAGATAAGAACATACATGAGCCAGAAAACTAGTTTAAACGAGTATCAGGCGCACACAGGATGAACATATCACATAAGATAATCATCATTCTTCTGCGAGTTACTGTGTCTGAGGTCACACAGATGAGATGACCTGGTGCGTCATTAAACACCGGCCTATGTGACCCGAGAGACCAGATTCTCAAAAGAAAAAACTGGGACACTTGGCTGGTAATAATAGAGCTCGTGATTATTATGCACACAGACGATTCTGGACTCGCGTCTAAGTTGGTCTATCTTGATGGACCAATATGAGCCATCTCACACTCTGAGCACTAAACCAGGACTAAATCTGGGCTAAACCAGGGCTAAACCAGGACTAAACTAGGGCTAAACCAGGACTAAACCAGGACTAAACCAGGACTAAACCAGGACTAAACCAGGAGTAAACCAGACTAAACTAGGACTAAACCAGGGCTAAACCAGTACTAAATCAGGACTAAACCAGGACTAAACCAGGGCTAAACCAGACTAAACCTGGACTAAACCAGGGCTAAACCAGGACTAAACCAGGACTAAACCAGGACTAAACCAGACTAAACCTGGACTAAACCAGGACTAAACCAGGGCTAAACCAGACTAAACCTGGACTAAACCAGGACTAAACAGAGACTAAACCAGAACTAAATCTGGGCTAAATCTGGGCTAAACCAGGGCTAAACCAGGACTAAACCAGGTCTAAACCAGGTCTAAACCAGGTCTAAACCAGGTCTAAACCAGGTCTAAACCAGGTCTAAACCAGGTCTAAACCAGGGCTAAACCAGGGCTAAACCAGGTCTAAACCAGGACTAAATAAGGACTAAACCTGGACTAAACCCGACTAAACCAGGACCTGTGTGTGTGTGTGTGTGTGTGTGTGTGTGTGTGTGTGTGTGTGTGTGTGTGTGTGTGTGTGTGTGTGTGTGTGTGTGTGTGTGTGTGTGTGTGTGTGTGTGTGTGTGCGTGTGTGTGCGTGTGTGCGTGTGTGTGTGCGTGTGTGTGTAAAAGGATGATCCTCTTCTCTTCTCTGTGTTGAGTGTTTTCTTCTTGAGTTCACAGCTCTGTCCTTGACTCTGAACAGTTTGTAGCAGCTGATAAGTAACTTCTGTTTGGACCTGAATGTTTCATTTAGGTTAGATTACCATGACCTGTCACCAGAACTACAGACTTAAGTTAGTCAGTGCTTTGTAATGGAGATGTCATGATCTTGAAGACTTCTAAGGACACTCGTTTCAGGTTGGAGAGGAGTGTCCGTTCTTCTCCTGATTAAGAGCTCATGTAAAAAGAGGTAAAGACGTTCGGTTTAGATCAGCGCTAATGTCAGAGCATCCAGAACTAAACCGGGACTAAAACCAGGACTGAACCAGGACTAAACCGAGGCTAAACCTGGAATAAACCGGGACTAAACCAGGACTAAATTGGCACTAAACCAGGACTGAACCGGGACTAAACTGGGACTAAATCGAGACTAAATCGAGACTAAATCGGGACTAAACTGGGACTGAACATGGAATGAACTGGGACTAAACCAGGACTAAAACAGGACTAAACCAGGACTAAACCAGGACTAAACGGGGAGTTCATTATTTGTTTCCATGTTTACCAAAGTAACAAGGTAGTTTTAGTTGGTGAGATATAATCATATGTAACAGTCGTCTGTCATGTCACATTTGTGTTATATCTGTGTCAGTCCAAACACTGAGCTCAGACGCTCACTGAACATTGCTCAGTGTCCATGAACAATGTTTATTCTTTTAGGATTTTATTTCTTTATTTCAAGTTTTTCCACTCGGGTTTTTGTGCAGAGCTGGTTGTGAATCCTTCTGTTCTACTGAGGAGCATCAACATGTTTTAGATGTTTTAATTACTGCCTTAACTATAACTGTCCTTTCTCAAATTCACCCAGTTTAGCACTATATGTTTGAACTGCATCCTCCCCTTTTAACAACTACGAGGAAAAACCTTTAAACTAGAAAACAAAGAAGTGGTCTTGAGTCTGCTGTCCTGGTCTTCTTTACCCAAAGTATTTCCTTGTATGTCGTGGATCTTTTTAATCCAACCTTCGTAAAGCCATCTGTTGTTTTGCACGGGTGTATCTCGTTTGTTGCGTCCAGCGTCCTCGAGCCACTTGGATTAGACTAAACTGGTCTGATTGTTTCGATGGTATAAATGCACTGTACGTCTTTTTATTTCTCAGCTGAGGGCGAGACGACACTTCAGGGACAATAGCTCTTTGATTGTGCACAATTTACAGTACTACAGACCTTTTGATTCAAGACTATTAAGGTTTTACTATTAGAAATTCCACAACACTGTTTTATTGAGAACAATCGTAAAAGAAAAAACAGTTTGGACCAGCTGATGTGACACTGGACCCTAAACAGCTCCTCTTTAATCACCAAGAACTGACAACTGTAAGGTGTTTTCTAGCAGTGCAGCACTAATCCAAACTGGTTTCTTGATTTATTAAAGCTAAGGTAACTAACATGTGCCTAACAGCGGATATGGGATGCATGGGGGATCACCAGGACGCTATGGAGACCAGCGTGTGGGCTTACGAGGTCGTGTTAACATCTATCTTCTGGTCCTTTTGGTTAAAGCCACATCTCAGGAATGTGTGAGAGGATAATAAAACAATCACCTTGTTCGACGCTGCATAAAGTCTCTGAACATGTGACACCATGCTGACAAGAAGACCCGCCTCACAAACACGTACATCGGGAGACCCCAGTGATGTGCAGTGACGTTCATGAGGCTCTGATGTCGTCACAATCAGATTTACAAACATATAAACCAGGTGTCAGGACATTAGGCCCAGGGTCAGTTTCTCTCCCAGTGACTTGGGGCCAGAATAAAAAAGAACTTCAAAATAAAAGTTCTGAAGTCCGTATGAAATAGCTCTAATAGTCAAGTCTAAGTCATTAATTTCTTACCATTTCGTCCCACTCTGTTTGAAAGCGAGTCTGTCATGATCCACGCTTCCCTGCTCCTGTTTTACCTCCTGTGTCTCCTCTCCCCCTCCCTCACCTGCCTGACTCCAGAGCTGGGAGGAACCCTGGCTCCTCCCACACGCACCTGCAGCCCATCAGTGCAATCAACGCATCAACGCAGGAGGATAAAAGGAGCTAGGACCCAGCTCTCTCTTGCCAGGTCGTCTGTTCGCCTCACTGTTTGTCCTCGTGTCTCTGCTGTGCTTCCTGTCCGTGTCCTGCCGGTGTCCTGTTCATCACTGCTCGTCACTGCCTGTTCCTGCCCCTGTTCGTCTGCCTGTTGTCCCGCTCGTGTTCCCGCTCGTGTTCCCGCTCAGCATCCAGCCTCCCTGCACTGCTCTGGACTCCCGTCTCTGACCCTGTCTCCCGGTACCGGCTGTGTTCCTGTCTCGTTTGTTACCTGCACCTCTGGACCCTGACCTGCACCCAGCTCCTCGTATGTTCTCCCGTCACCTGTTTTTGTCTTGTTCTGTTAATAAACACCCTTAAACTTGCCCCGAGTCCCGCATCTTTTGGTCCGCCTCACACCCCACATCACGACAGAGTCGTCCCGAGTCCCGTGTCTGGATCAAACCATTTAGCTCCTTTAGCGTTGGTCTTGGTCCTTTAATTATAATCTCCTGCTTCGTCCGAAAGTCCAGTTTAGAGAACTGCTTGAGCTTTAATATGTATTGTGGTTTAACCTGCATACAGCAGCTCACCTTCAGTAGAAGCCCGAAGGTCCGGAGTGGGATGTATTCATGAAATGACCCAAAAGACAAGCTCTGATCATGTAAAACTACTTATTACAAAAACAGAGTATATGCCAATCACAGACAGAGTCTGGGTTTCTCTGAGCCAATGTGAGAAAGACCATGAACAAAGGAGTTCACCTGTACTTATACCCTATGGGACTATAGGACAGCCCCTTGACACATGTTGGTTTTTTCCATACCTTAGGTCGAGAACTTAGTTGTAAAGAGTTTCCCGCGTTCCTCTCAGTGTGAGCTTATGACCTTTGTCACCTTAACTCGTAAAGGGACAGGAAGGAACATATGGGTCTGATGACAAATGGCAGGACAGACACTACAGGATCTTCCTCCATTTAAAAGTAGGGCCAGACAAGAAGAAAAAAGTGAACGGATTGCTAAACTCCCTGTGCACGTCTCCTCAGTATTTCAATGGGAAATTAAGCGATACTGAATTTAAAAAAATAATTAAATTGCAAAGTTAAATAGAAAATACCTTTATAGTACAAATCATTGGATAAATATAACCATTTAATTTATTTTTCCTCTGTCATCATGACCTCCCCTGACTGCACGTCACTGAGAGACCCTGTAAAAACTGTCCACAGGCTCAGACTCTCCTCTGTCCTTTCCTGAGAGTCGGTTGCTTCTTTATTCACTTTACTTGTGTGAAACTCATTAAACCTTCTGACTCTGTTTTAGTCTCTTCTTTGACGCTCACACCAGAAACAAACCATTCTTACACAACACAACAGATACAAGCTCAGATAAACGTGGACGTATCGCTCAAAGGTGGTTGTGACGCAGAACAGATTAGACTAAACAAGGCCACACAACTTCAGCTTTATTTTGTCCCTTCAAACCAGTCACAGCAATTATTTATTCTATTCACAGTCTAGTGTTTAATTATCTTTAAGTCTAATCACATTTATACAGCTGGACATTTTGTTTCTGGGTCTTTGTTTGATTACGATGACAATCAAACCTGTGCTTTATGTTCTGATAATGAGATTCAGGTTGAAATGCAAATTTTAAACATATTCAGGAGTAATGACATTTTCAGGAAATGTAAAGTATCAGAGTTTATGAACTAAACATATACGACAAACAGTCAAAGCCTTTCACACTCTCACGTCTCAGGTTTTGTACTTTCACACTCAAAGGTTACACACACCACAGACACATATACACACTGTAGTTTTGTGTATGTGTGTAGTGTATCTGTGTGTGTGCGTGTAAATGTGTGTAGTGTATCTGTGTGTGTGTGTATATGTGTAGTGTATCTGTGTGCGTGTATGTGTGTAGTGTATCTGTGTGTGTGTATATGTGTAGTGTATCTGTGTGCGTGTATATGTGTATGTGTGTAGTGTATCTGTGTGCGTGTATATGTGTATGTGTGTAGTGTATCTGTGTGCGTGTATATGTGTATGTGTGTAGTGTATCTGTGTGTGTGTATATGTGTATGTGTGTAGTGTATCTGTGTGAGTGTATATGTGTATGTGTGTAGTGTATGTGTGTGTGTGTATATGTGTATGTGTGTAGTGTATCTGTGTGTGTGTATATGTGTATGTGTGTGTAGTGTATCTGTGTGTGTGTATATGTGTATGTGTGTGTAGTGTATCTGTGTGTGTGTATATGTGTATGTGTGTAGTGTATCTGTGTGAGTGTATATGTGTATGTGTGTAGTGTATCTGTGTGAGTGTATATGTGTATGTGTGTAGTGTATGTGTGTGTGTGTATATGTGTATGTGTGTAGTGTATCTGTGTGTGTGTATATGTGTATGTGTGTAGTGTATCTGTGTGTGTGTATATGTGTATGTGTGTAGTGTATCTGTGTGCATGTGTATGTGTGTAGTGTATCTGTGTGTGTGTATATGTGTATGTGTGTAGTGTATGTGTGTGTGTGTATATGTGTATGTGTGTAGTGTATCTGTGTGTGTTTGTGTATGTGTGTAGTGTATCTGTGTGTATGCATGTGTGTGTAGTGTATCTGTGTATGTGTGTAGTGTATCTCTGTGTGTGTATGTGTGTAGTGTATCTCTGTGTGTGTATGTGTGTAGTGTATCTGTGTGTGTGTATGTGTGTAGTGTATCTGTGTGTGTGTATATGTGTATGTGTGTAGTGTATCTGTGTATGTGTGTAGTGTATCTGTGTATAGGTGTATGTGTGTAGTGTATCTGTGTGTGTGTGTGTGTATGTGTATGTGTGTAGTGTATCTGTGTGTGTGTGTGTGTATGTGTATGTGTGTAGTGTATCTGTGTGTGTGTGTATATATGTGTATGTGTGTAGTGTATCTGTGTATAGGTGTATGTGTGTAGTGTATCTGTGTGTGTATGTGTGTGTAGTGTATCTGTGTGCATGTATATGTGTGTAGTGTATCTGTGTGTGTGTATGTGTGTAGTGTATCTGTGTGTGTGTATATGTGTATGTGTGTAGTGTATGTGTGTGTGTGTATATGTGTATGTGTGTAGTGTATCTGTGTGTGTTTGTGTATGTGTGTAGTGTATCTGTGTGTATGCATGTGTGTAGTGTATCTGTGTATGTGTGTAGTGTATCTCTGTGTGTGTATGTGTGTAGTGTATCTCTGTGTGTGTATGTGTGTAGTGTATCTGTGTGTGTGTATGTGTGTAGTGTATCTGTGTGTGTGTATATGTGTATGTGTGTAGTGTATCTGTGTATGTGTGTAGTGTATCTGTGTATAGGTGTATGTGTGTAGTGTATCTGTGTGTGTGTGTGTGTGTATGTGTATGTGTGTAGTGTATCTGTGTGTGTGTGTGTGTGTATGTGTATGTGTGTAGTGTATCTGTGTGTGTGTGTATATATGTGTATGTGTGTAGTGTATCTGTGTATAGGTGTATGTGTGTAGTGTATCTGTGTGTGTATGTGTGTGTAGTGTATCTGTGTGCATGTATATGTGTGTAGTGTATCTGTGTGTGTGTATGTGTGTAGTGTATCTGTGTATAGGTGTATGTCTGTGTGTAAAAGACTGATCCTCTTCTGTTCAGAGTTTTCTTCTGGATCTCTCACTGCGGCGGCCGGACCTCAGCTCTGTCCTTGACTCGGAGCATCAGTGTCTCCTTGTGCCTTGTGAATAAAATTATGCTTATATTTTATCATCTAATAAACTGCTTGAAATGTAGAACTAAATTCAAAGGTAATTGAACTGGAAAACAGAAAACTGGGGCCCGGGTGAAATGTTAATAGCTGTGAAAATGAATTAAGAAGCACTAGATGTTTCTGTGAGAAGACACTGATTTATGCTGGATTAAAACATTTGTAAAGTAATGTATGTCCTGTGTATGAAGATTACGTCATGAGTCTAAATAAAAGTGAGAAAGGGGAAGCTGGAGAAGGCAACCGGAGCTGCTCCCTCCCCTCTGATCAGAGCAGGAAAAAGTCTAACACTTGTCTTGAGTCTTTTTGTTAAACAGCGCGTCGAGTTTTCATGACACTCCTGTTGTATTTTATTGTATTCTGTGGTCTACATTTCACTGGTTTTCACAGGTAATTAACTTTAAACTTGTATCTTGATGTGCTAAAGTAGAGCGTAATGTTAAATGTATAACTCTTAGGACCAGAGCAGTTAAATGAGCTCACCGCCAACCAGATAGAAACACTATTTATTGGGCGAGTCCCTGGACAGTTTCAACTTGTCGGTCCAGACGCCTCCAGTTCCTTCTGGAGCTTGTATTAGTTTCCAGTTTCCCTAATAGTTAAGATAAGATAAGATATGCCTTTATTGGTCCCACAGTGGGGAAATTCATTATTAACTTCACTTTTAATGTTTTATGATGACTGTTTATGGTTATTTGTGTTTGATTTGTTGTATTGTGATTTTAATGTCTTTCTTATTCTGTAAAGTTCTTTGAATTACTTTGTGTATGAACTGTGATATATAAAAAAACTTGCCATAACGAAAAAATAAACGGCAGGGCTCCACAAACAGTGACTGTGCTGCTGTGGTTCATGCACTGACAAATGGACAAACACCTGCCGCTTTGCAAAGCGATAAAAGGACCATTCTGTCCAGTGTCAATGGAGCAATATAAAGGTGGTTGTGAGTATATTCTTGTGGTGATGGACCATTATAGTCGCTTTACTCAGACATACACAACCACTAACAAATCTGCAGAGAGACTGTTAAATTACCTTTGTCTTTGTCTTCCAAAATGGACTGCTACACCGTTTAAAAGAAGTGTCAAAGGGTCACATACAAGTCTGTATCACCCACAAGAAAATGAGCAAACAGGACTTTTCTCTCTGTGCTAAGGAAGACCAGAAAACAGACTGGAAAAGCCACCGTCCCAAAGTCATCCATGCCTACAACTGTACTGCTATCCAATGTGAGTAAGGGGCTCCTACTGACAACACAGAAGAAGACAAGATAAGATAAGATATGTCTTTATTAGTCCCACAGTGGGGAAATTGCAATATTGCACTGCACAGTTAAAGAGAACAGAAGGAAAATCATACATGCAATAAAACATGATAATAGATAAATAGCTTGAAATAATTTAAGAAATAGACTTAAAAATAAACTAAAAATAGGTACAAGGTACATTTTTCTGTGTTGGGACGACATCTTATCGTGAGGGGGGAGGAGTGTGAGACATGGGATTTTCAGTTATTTTTGGCATGATTGACAGATATGATTAATTAATTTACAGTTATACCCATAGACTATATGTAAATGGAAGTAACTAACACCGTGTTACAAATAGGAAGTGATCATGGGCGCACTTCCAGCTCCATTGACTCTGCCTCCAATTCACTTTACATTGGAAAACTGTCTTTCTCTCTGTAACTGCTGCCGTCAGACTCGTCATTTTGGTCTTAAATGTTCACATTAACCCGCTCTACATGATCCTGGTATTTTTATTTCACTGTACAAAGAATCACCCAAAGGATTATTAGTTACACCTGTTCAATTTCTGCTTAATGCAATTATCTAATCAACCAATCACATGGCAGTTGCTTCAATGCATTTAGGGGTGTGGTCCTGGTCAAGACAATCTCCTGAACTCCAAACTGAAAGTCAGAATGGGAAAAAAAAATGGTGATTTAAACAATTTTGAGCGTGGCATGGTTGTTGGTGCCAGACGGGCCGGTCTGAGTATTTCACAATCTGCTCAGTTATTGAGATTTTCACGCACAACCATTTCTAGGGTTTGACAATGAGTTCACTGTACTACAATGGCCCCACAGTCACCAGATCTCAACCCGATAGAGCATCTTTGGGATGTGGTGGAACGAGAGCTTCGAGCCCTGGATTCCACAAATCTCCATCAACTGCAAGATGCTCCAATCAATATGGGCCAACATTTCTAAAGAATGTTTCAGCACCTTGTTGATTCAATGCCACGTAGAATTGAGGCAGTTCTGAAGGCGAACGGGGGTCACACCGTATCAGTATGGTATTCCTAATAATCCTTCAGGTGAGTGTATGCCACAGAAGATTATTTTAGCATCTGAGGGAGCATCTCTCTCACTTTCTCTCTCTCTCTCTCTCTGACCATCTGAAGGAGCATCTCTGTCTCTCTGACCATCTGAAGGAGCATCTCTGTCTCTCTGACCATCTGAAGGAGCATCTCTCTCTCTCTGAACATCTGAAGGAGTATCTCTCTCTCTCTGACCATCTGAAGGAGCATCTCTGTCTCTCTGACCATCTGAAGGAGCATCTCTGTCTCTCTGACCATCTGAAGGAGCATCTCTGTCTCTCTGACCATCTGAAGGAGCATCTCTCTCTCTCTGAACATCTGAAGGAGTATCTCTCTCTCTCTGACCATCTGAAGGAGCATCTCTGTCTCTCTGACCGTCTGAAGGAGCATCTCTCTCTCTCTGACCATCTGAAGGAGCATCTCTCTCTCTCTCTGACCATCTGAAGGAGCATCTCTCTCTCTCTGACCATCTGAAGGAGCATCTCTCTCTCTCTGACCATCTGAAGGAGCATCTCTCTCTCTCTGAACATCTGAAGGAGTATCTCTCTCTCTCTGACCATCTGAAGGAGCATCTCTGTCTCTCTGAGCATCTCTCTCTCTCTGACCATCTGAAGGAGCATCTCTCTCTCTCTCTGACCATCTGAAGGAGCATCTCTCTCTCTCTGACCATCTGAAGGAGCATCTCTCTCTCTCTGACCGTCTGAAGGAGCATCTCTCTGTCTCTGACCGTCTGAAGGAGCATCTCTCTCTCTCTGACCATCTGAAGGAGCATCTCTCTCTCTCTCTCTGACCATCTGAAGGAGCATCTCTCTCTCTCTGACCGTCTGAAGGAGCATCTCTCTCTATCTGACCGTCTGAAAGAGCATCTCTCTCTCTCTGACCGTCTGAAGGAGCATCTCTCTCTATCTGACCGTCTGAAAGAGCATCTCTCTCTCTCTCTGACCATCTGAAGGAGCATCTCTCTCTCTCTGACCGTCTGAAGGAGCATCTCTCTCTCTTGGACCATCTGAAGGAGCATCTCTCTCTCTCTCTGACCATCTGAAGGAGCATCTCTCTCTCTCTGACCATCTGAAGGAGCATCTCTCTCTCTCTCTGACCATCTGAAGGAGCATCTCTCTCTCTCTGACCGTCTGAAGGAGCATCTCTCTCTCTTGGACCATCTGAAGGAGCATCTCTCTCTCTCTCTGACCATCTGAAGGAGCATCTCTCTCTCTCTGACCATCTGAAGGAGCATCTCTCTCTCTCTCTCTGACCATCTGAAGGAGCATCTCTCTCTTTCTCTGACCATCTGAAGGAGCATCTCTCTCTCTCTGACCATCTGAAGGAGCATCTCTCTTTCCCTCTCAAACCATTTCATTTGAGAGGGGGTTTAAAAAAGCAATTCCTGTTAGGAAAGACAATCCTTGAACACGAATGGAGGCCTCACACAGGACCTATCCCCCATGTAAAACTCCGTCCTCAGACCCAAGGCATAACAAAGAAAACAATAGGATTAGTTTGGATGCAAATAGGTGTGAAATCTGTGTAAACCCTCAGTCGTCCAGGTCGTCTCAGGTCGTCTCAGTCGTCCAAATACGTGTGAAATCACTCATTAACGGTTTGAATGACTATGCTAAGTAGGACTCGGGCAGAGTGCACACTTAGAGTAGCACAACAGACATACTGTACAAACAAAAAACAAAAGCTGTTTCCAGTGTAGTTAACTCCTCTCTTCAGACAGATATAAGGCTGTGTCCCGCAGGAATCTGACCAGAACTGAAGAAGAGACTTGGATGAGCAGCCAAACGTCTTCACTCTAAAACCTTTTATCCAGTTGAAAGATTTAATTTTTCTTTTGTAATGGATCAGACCTGGGTGACTGAGGGATTACACAGATGAGCTACATACATATCAAAGCAGAGTGACTTAGTGTCACACCCACGGGTTAATTAGCCGGTACACTTAGACATGTAGAACAACATAGTTTTGTGTGGGACGGGCACCGAGTCGTCGCACGTGTTAATGTCGGACACTCACACGTCTAATGCATTTACACAAAGACATATGAAAAGAATATTTTATTCACAACATGATCCACACATTTCCATCACAATATACTAGAGTGTCTGTGTTTTAGTCATACGATCTGGATGAGATTTATTGTAATATCTTGGGCTCATGGTTCGACTATTTGATCCCAGGGAGCCATCGTGACCATAAGTCTAAGGACGAGCAGCACCAGGACAGAGTCCTTTGAAGGATGCAGCTGTTGAATTGGGACACTTCTATAGAATGTGATTTAATCAGTGGTGGATGAAGTACTCAATGTTGTTACTTCAGAAAAAAGTACAGATACAGAGGTAAAAAGTTACTCAAGTAAAAGTATCACATGAACAAATCTACTTAAGTAAAAGTATGACAGTTCCCTTACTGTACTTTAAGAGTAAAATGTAGTCTACAGTATTGATTTAAAAAACGATACACATTTTGGTCAATAGTAACAATGCAAATCAATGTCTTACTTTTTTTTTTTTAAATTAATTTTGTGTTTTTAGTTTTGTTTGCTAAAAGCCAAAGCTTGAAATAAAAACTTCAGTCAAGATGTTTCCATGAAATAAACATAAATTAAATATTAAAATAAATAAATCTAAAATAAATACATAAAGCTAAAATAAATACATAAATGTATAAATATAAAATAATAAAATTAAAATAAATAAATAAAAATAAAATATAAAAACAAATAAAAAAGCTAAAACAAATACATAAAAGTATAAATATAAAACAATAAAACTAAAACAAATAGATGAAAATATAAAAATAAATAAAAATAACCCCTCAAATCATATGAAAAGTACTTTTTACTTCTCAGTCCAGGTAAAAATGTAATGTAGAAAGTCCAAATACCTGCTTTTAAATGTAAATGTAGTGAAGTAAAAAATATTCATTGTAACTAAAGTACAGTTCTCTACAAATTCTCCTTAAGTTTAGTACTTCGTGACCTTTCACCTCTGGATTTAACCGTTGCTCCTCGTGCGTTATTTGACCGAGATAAACCGTCATTATCACAGCTTTAATGAACCTAGATCGAGTTTAAAAGTAGAACAGCTGCTGAATGTGGACATTTTACATTTACGTGTCTTAAAACGGAGAAATATCTAAATAAATTCGCTCAAATCTGGATTTAAAACTTCGTGACCCTGAGGGGGGCGTGGCGTAGAGCACAGTCACGCCCCTCTGTCTTACGTCACGCTCATATTCTTCCGGGTTCTCTGGCTGCAGTGACTGTGGAGGCAGAACTTTTTTGCAGGGACGAGGAGAATGTTGTTTTACTGTGAGATGGACTCGACCGGATTTTAAACAACGCGCCACTCCAAGAAGAAACAGAAAAAACTGAAAAATGCTGCAGTGCACAAAGAACAGAGGATATTTCAGTGCAGCCTGATTGGAACTTGAAACTTGCACTCGTGTTGAATATTGACTCCGTGCAGCAGAGGGGGGTTTCCGTGGATTTTTTCCCTCTGGAGTGTCTCTGTGTCTCCCCGTTACGCGCTGCAGGAGCTGTTCTGCACTGGGACCGTCAATAAGGCAAAGTAAGTTAATTTGCACTGCACAGTTTATACACAAGGTAATTCAAAGTGCTTTACAGAATAAGAAAGACATTAAAATCACAATACAACAAATCAAAACATGAATATTCATCTTAAAATTAATATTAAAACAGAAAAGTGCAGAATAAAAAACTTTCAGTGATATATGCACAGTTAAACAGAACAGTTTGACCCTGGGTTTAAACATTGTCAAAGTCGAGGTCTGTCTCACATCTTCAGGAAGAATGTTCCAGGTTTTAACTGCACAAAAAAACACTGATTCAACAGGTTTAGTCCTGGTTTAGTCCTGGTTTAGTCCTGGTTTAGTCCTGGTTTAGTCCACGTTTAGTCCACCTTTAGTTCTGGTTTAGTCCTGGTTTAGTTCTGGTTTAGTCCACCTTTAGTTCTGGTTTAGTCCTGGTTTAGTCCCAGTTTAGTCCTGGTTTAGTCCTGTGAGATCATTGTCCTATGTAACATGATAGATCATATTTTGAACTTATCTTTGCGTATGTCATGTGTACTCTGAACTTAGGATCAGATCAGTACCTGTTTTTGTACACTTTGTCTTCTTTGAACCCAGATAACATTCTGTACATCTGTACATTTAAAGCTAATTATTAAGCAAGTTATGACGTGTGCCACTAGTATATAAGGAGCCACGGTAGAAATGTAAAAACAGAAGACAGTTGGACGCTCGACTATGTGCTGAATTGTGAAACTGCCCGGCCTTCCCGACTCCTGCTTTCGGTTCTCCTCCAGGAAAAGCTGACAGTCCTCAGAGTGTGAGATGGTTCATGTGGGAGATGTTCTTTAGTGCTGGTCCATGGAGAGACTTGTTCACAAGCAGAGCTGCTTTAAAGTCTGTTCTCTGAGCCACAGGAGCGAGAGACCTGAGCACAGGACACATGTGCTCGCACTTCCTGGTTCTAGTCAGGACCCGAGCAGCAGTGTTCTATCTGGATGTACTGTTCTGTCTTAAGGCTCGTTTGGAGAGGCCAGTGAGCAGGCCGCTACAGTCGTCTAACCTTCTGACTCATTTCCTATGTTCGAAGACTTAAACGGTTCCAGATGTTCTACACATTACATCTCAGTGTTATGAATATGAGCCTGTGAACCCAAACAACTCTATGCATTAAGATATTAAAGGGACTATAAGGTGCACAAGCCTCTGAAGGTGGAGACCAGATACCACACTTTCTTATGCAATTATGAAAAAAAAAAAAAAAACACCCTAGTGTCAAGAAAAGTCTGTTCTCGACACGCTGTTTTCCAAAAAGACTCAAGACAAGTGTTAGACTTTTCTGCGCTGATCAGAGGGGAGCGACCCTTTTCTGTTCAGAGGGGAGCGAACATCTGGACAAAGAACCTCGCGCATCTCTGTCTCCCACCTTCTCCGCCTTTCCTCTTCTCAGAGCTCTCTTTTATTTAGACTCATGACGTGATTTCCATACACGTGACATACATTACTTAGACACGTGATTTTTCAACATCTCTTGCTTGTCAGTTCAGGTTCCACAATCATTTGACCTTTTCACCCGCACTCCCATTAGTTGCTTTTCCAATTCAGTTTTTCAGATCAGTTACATACTTCAAACATATAGTTTATTAGATGATAACATATAAGCATAATTCTATTCCCGCCCAGGTATTACGCACATCTTTTAGAAGGTAATGCCCTCTCCCGCCCGCACCCCTGGTTTAGCAACGCTGTCAGTCAAACCTGTTGCTAACAGTTGCGGGAGCGACTACTGGGAAAGAAGGCGTCTGAATTGTCTGTTATTAATGTTAATATCTTGATTTACGAACATAAGAGTGAAATTAAAATTCCAGGATCATGTAAAGTGGGATAATATGAACATTTTAAGACCAAAATTACACTCTTTTCCACCTTGTGATGTCATGAAGTGGTAGTTTTCAGGTTAACAGCTCCTTTTACCTTTAGTTCAGTAGAGATTAGCAATTTCAGGGCTGAAATCATCCAGATGATTCTAGTAAAGGTTTCTGGATTTTAAAAAGAGCCATCCCATCTTTGTACAGACTGCTGTTCTGAACCTGAAATTCAGGTCTGTGTCATATCAAGATTTTGGAGTTAAATATAAGAAAACTTGCACTAAAAGGGAACCCTGCCTATTTCTCAGCACCTGCAGCAAATCATGAATCAACACTAGAGCTTCTGAGCTTTCACTTGAGGGTTGGCTCGTCCATGTGAGAATAAGTGAACCTCGCGTGTCCTCTATATTCATGTTAAAGCTACAATTTGTGAGCTCAATTCATTACCCTGTGAGCAAAAACATTTCTACTTCTTTATACAGTCTATGGCTGAAACGCTGTCCTGAGCAGAGATCGTTATTAAATCCTAAAGTCGTCCATTGTCTGATCTCCTCTTCTCTTCCAGGTGGTTGTCTTGGTCTTTTGGGTGGACACAATGCAAGCCTCCACATGGACTACTACTAACAGACAATGTCAACAATTTGGACAGCTTCCATCAACACATCCTTCTCATTTCAACCAGACTACAAGCAGTAATGATGGGAGCAACGCACCTTGTTTCTTCAGCTCATTATCAGTCGATAAAATGGCAGCATCGGTTGGCTACTTTACCAAGTCCAGTTTTGGGACAAAGCAGGTGTCTACACAGAGACAAGACTTAAGGACCGCAGACAATCAGGTACCAACAAGTGGCCACCAGGGTTATTATCCAAACTCTACAGAGAATGCATCACCCCTCTGCACTCCAAATGCCAATATGAACACAGTATTTAGGCAGCAAGTAATGTATGCGCAAAAGACGCCCGGAAACCCACAGTCATCGGTGTGTTTTAATAATTATGAACAACAAGGAATGCATCCACGTTCGACTCAAAATCTAATATCGCACGCTGAAAATGTTACAGCACAAATGAACAATTCTACCTCCCCAACTACAGTGCAGGCTGGGTACAACACGCAAACTCCTGTTCAAAGTCACATTTACAACCAGCAGCGAGTAATGTATGTGCAAAAGACGTCAACGCCCGGAAACCCACAGTCATCGGTGTGTTTAAATAATTATGAACAACAGGGAATGCAACAAAGTGTGAATCAAAATCTAAAATCACACACTGAAAATGTAATAATACAAATGAACAATTCTACCTCCCCAACTACATCTACAGTGCAGGCTGGGTACAACACGCAAACTCCTGTTCAAAGTCACATCTACAACCAGCAGCAAGTAACGTATGTGCAAAAGACGCCCGGAAACCCACAATCATCGGTGTGTTTGAATAATTATGAACAACAAGGAATGCATCAAAGTTCGAATCAAAATCTAAAATCACACGCTAAAAATGTTGTAGCACAAATGAACAATTCTACCTCCCCAACTACATCTACAGTGCAGGCTGGGTACAACACGCAAACTCCTGTTCAAAGTCACATCTACAACCAGTGTTCCCAGCAAAAATCTCATGCTTTGCCTTCCTATTCACAAGCCGTTTTTGCCAAAAATGGATACACCGGCTCTGCGCAGGTATCCAGTCCACAAAATGTTTACACAGTTAATGACCAAACCAACGACTGCTTACCTCAGACAAATTACAGACAGCCAGGTCAAGCAGTAAACGCACATTTTCGTAATAATACCAACACGCTACCCAACGCACTCACAGCTGTCCCTGTTCAAAGGCATGATTCCTATCCAAATCAGGAGCTCACGCAGCAACCTTTCATAAATCCGAACCACAATGTTTCTTCAATGCAGCTATCGTCTTCGACTTGCTCATCAGAAAACTCAAACCAACTGTTACATTTACTCAAAAGACTTGCTCCTCCACAGACTGTAAAGAATATGCCAACTAAGGACCACTCCGCCAAACTTTCAGCCAGTATGACGTCGATGTTCTGCCACAAAATGAATGATGTTGCAAGTGTGAATCTGAACGCACCTCTGACCCAACCCTCTCAATCGAACAGATACGATACAGTTGCTGCACAAGCGTCCAGTGGTACAGTTCAGACTTCACCCTGTCGTGCCCAGCGTGCCATCGCCGTAGTTTTGCCCTTGTCACAAGAAAACTCTCCTGACCAACCTCCCTCTCCTACAGACAAGACATCCCCGGACACCTCATCAAATCCATGTTTTTTCGGCAGTAACATAATGAAGGATGCACGACTTAGCACCTCGGAGGAGTCACAACAATTGACCAGCAGTTTCTATGTTTCCCCAGAGATCGCCAGTATTCTAAACTCCTCGCCATCTCTGTGCCAAATGTTAAAGATGGCTGATGTCGCACCCAAGCTGTCCTCCTTACCATTATCTTTTGCTCAGTTAGTTACGAGAGCTCCTAAAAAATTGCCTATTTCTGGCGAGTGTAAACAAAAATTAAGGAAAGGAAAGACCCCGAAAGAGAAGAAGCCAAGTGAAGAACCACTCTCCTCTGTGCCAACCACTGAATGGACTCTGAAGATGTTGAGAGACAAAATTTTCGAGATGGAGAGTGAAAATAAATCTGATGGTACGCTTACTACAACTGCAGGAGAAAGTGGTTTATTTGCCCTAAAGACTGCGTATAGGGAGTTCTGTAAGAAGGTTAAGCTAGATACTGTAGTATTATCACACGTGAAGAGCCAAAACGATCTCAACAAATACACTGTACTTGAGCATAAGGAGGTTTATGTGGACAAAATCCCTTATACCTCCACATGGTTAAATATTAACAGCCAGCTTGACGATATTGATGAAGAGTTTGGCTTGCCCTATTTTTTAAAATGTACTCTGTTTGAGTGTGACGACAAGAACGATATAGACGCTCGGAGTGAACAAACACAAACTGTTCAAACTCGGACCGAATCTGCCAAGTTGAAAGAACCTTTTACCCAAAATGACCAGTCTGATCAGGAGGTTTTATCTGCGGACAGGAAGAGCAACAATATCAATGAAGAAATCACTGCATCACTGCAATCAGAAACCCAAAACTGTGATGAAAACCAGTGTGAATCAAATGAGCACTCAAGTGACTCAAGCTACTCATTTAAAATTGAAGTTTTATGTCCAGAAGAAGCAAAAGCTGTCTTTGAACAAGTGGACCACAACAGCTCACAAAAGGTGGAGCCTCCCATCTCAGAAGAAACTGTGCCAAACGACCAAAATGTGCCAAAGAAGCAAACATGCAACGCAACTACACTAGAGACGATCTGTTGTATTGACAAATGGAAGGAGAAATTTTTGGGTTTGGCTTCAGAGGGGAAGTGCAAGTGCAAAGTAGTGCCAAATCAAGACAAAGAAGCACAATCACGTAAAACAGATGATAATAGTTTCTCTATGGAGATTTTTGACTTGACAGAAGATCATGTCATTTCTACATCTCCTCTCGGGTCACCGGGGGACACACAAGAAGGCAGTAGTTCTAACTCAATTATATTTTTAAGTGAAAGTGAGGATGAAAGCATGAAAGTCTCTGAGGCCAATCAAACGCCTCACTGGAACAGCAATAATGAACAAGACTTTACCAAATGTACAGGAAGTGGATCACACAAAAGGGAAGTAACTACTAATAATGAAACTAGTTGTGAAAGGAAGGAACTGGAGGAGGAGTGCAGAGCAGGGAGGGAAGAGGCTGTGGTGGTAGAGGAAAAACAAGAGTCCTTCACCTCAACACCAGTCAGTTCTCGTGATGGTGGACAGAAACATGGCAAGAAAACCAACATGGACACTTCTGATGCCTCATTATCACATCCCTCCAAAAAACGCAAAATTCCATCTAATTTAAGATCACAGACTTTGATGGAGAGCTTATCAAAATGTAAAAATGCTGCGCCAGTTGCAAGAGTCGAATTGGCGGTATTTGGGTCAAGGAAAGGAAAATGTTCTCCCACGGGCAGTCGGCGAGGAAATATTTTGGTTGACAGGACTTACCAGGTTCCTCAAAGGATTTACGTTAAAATGAACTCTTTAACAAGTGACACTCAAAGCACAGAGTCTTTAAGCAGCAGCTCTGTGAAAAGACGGATACATGAAAAACTGGAGGAAGAGCTTCCCACTGCCCACAATTAAAAATTCGGAAAAACAATAAAAACTTTGCCATAGTCGGAGGAAGGTCTCTGAAGCGCAAAACCTGTGAATTTAAAAAGAAAAGTGACTGAATCTGATGATGGCCTGTGTCGCAAAAGGAGGAGAACCAACAACCAATCAAAATCTCTGACTTTACTCCACAAACCCAAGGATGCTGAGTTTGAACAAGAAAATGTTTTGAAATTTAACGTGTTGCCCAGTTCCTTCAGCTTTGAGGAGGGGTCACAGAACAGTGATTCAGCCATGGATCCCACTGCAGGTAACACGAGTCTCCCAAAGTAAGAGTTCTCCCAATAAGAGTTTAGAATAGTATTTAAAGTATGTATTTTTATCAACAGATGAGATAACGGTTGCTGAAAAAGCGAAGGAAAAGAAGCAAGTTTTAAAGATGCCAGGTAAGAGGGGTGACAGTTTTAATCTTTAGCAAACTTATGAAAAATGAAATAAAACACTCTAATGCTGCTTTATAGGAACCTGGTGTGGTGACTCCAGGAACCAGTCTCCTACACAAAGCCCAACCTCAGAATCCAGCAGCCTGTTTCAGGAGTATCAGAGGCGACACAAAATGAAACAAAAGTCCATGGATGAGTGATCTTAAACCCATCATTGTACTTAAACAGATTCTCTCATCCATCTTTTTTCATGTGAATTGAGTTGAGTTGTGAAGTTCCAGTGTTTACCGCTTTAAATGTTTGATATTCAAACATGTAAAGATAGAACCATTATTACCTCATTTTGTATGACTTTGATTACTTTTTAGTTTTATTTTTCTAAATAAATACATTCAAAAAACGTATTGTCCCATGTTTTATTGTCACTGTGTACTTCATATTTCAACAGTTTGGATTCAGTTGTTACAGTGTTAATAGTTGGTGGTTTGTCTTTTCTAGTTGAAAACTGCCCACCTTAAGAATTATCCAACAGTTCTGTAAGAAGTGCAAGGACAATAGACTATGGTTCTATTGGTTCCCTGTAAGTTTGTTGAATATGTTTGTTCTATGTTGAATGTAAAAAAGACTGATACTATGAACCAGTATCAGGCTGTCACCATAATGACTTATTCAATTCAATTCAAGTTTATTTATATAGCACATTTAAAAACAACCTCAGCTGACCAAAGTGCTTCACATAAAATAACTAAACACATAAAACATCACACAATGAGGTAAAATTACATTATACAACAGAGCATAAAATACAATAACAGTGCAAGTACCAAGACATTCTATCGAGACAATATTAAAAGCCAGGGAGAAAAGATGAGTTTTGAGCCGAGACTTAAACTGAGTAAGAGACTCAGATGATCGGACAGACGAAGGGAGACTGTTCCACAGTTTGGACGCTGCCACAGAAAAGGCCCTGTCACCCCGAGTTTTGAGCCGCGCTTTAGGCACAAGCAGAAGCTGGTCCGCTGACCTCAGAGTCTGGGAGGAGTGTGAGGCTGCAGCAGCTCCCTAAGAGGCTGGGCCCATAAAGTTAAGACATTTAAAAACAATCAGTAACACTTTGAATTTCACCCGAAAAGCAACAGGAGCCAGTGTAAAGTGCAGAGAACAGGCATAATGTGCTCCCGTCTCTTAGTTTTGGTCAGAAGCCGAGCTGCAGCATTTTGAACAGTCTGCAGACGCTGTATAGAGCCTGGTCCAGACCGACATACAGAGAGTTACAATAATCCAGGCGCGATGTGACAAAAGCACGTATAGCTTTTTCAAAATCAGCCAGAGGCAAGTAAGGCTTAAGTTTAGCCAGAATCCGGAGCTGAAAAAAGCTGGATCTTATAACTGAGCTGATATGTTTGTCGAGTTTGAACATGGAGTCCACAATCACTCCTAGATTCCTCACTGAAGGACGACAGAAAGACAACAGAGACCCAATCACACTGTCATGTCCAGTGAGCAGCTCAGTTTGACCAAAAACCACAATCTCAGTGTTACTTTGGTTTAAGTTTAAAAAGTTACTGCTCATCCAATTTTGTACATCACTGAGACAGTCCTGCAGTGTTTTAATCGTGGTCTGACTATCGGCCGCCGTCATGGGCAGATCAATTTGAATGTCATCTGCAAAACAATGAAAAGACACTTTGTGTTTTTTAAAAACAGCACCAGGGGAGGCATATATGAAGCAAAAAGAGCAGGCGCTAATGTAGAACCCTGGGGTACACCATAATTTAAGGGTGACACAGAAGAAGAATACGATCCTAAGTTAACAGAAAAGCTCCTATTAGACAAATATGATTGGAACCATCTGAGAACTGGACCCTTCATACCCACACGTGACTCTAAGCGGCTAAAAGAAGCTGTGGTCCACCGTGTCAAAGGCTGCCGATAAGTCTAAAAACAAAAGAACAGCAGACTGTCCTGAGTCCACTGTTAAAAGCAGGTCATTAAAAACTCTTAAGAGGGCAGTTTCAGTACTGGGCTGTGATTTAAAACCAGATTGGAATTTTTCGCCAATTTCAAACTTATCGATTTATCCTTATCGTTCAAAATATGAGCTGAAACTATATATTTTAGGCTCAATGTTTATTGTGTACATTTTCTTTGCAATAAATGGGGAGATTTTTGTTACTTTTGTTGTATTATAATAGGATTTGAGCTGTAGAAGGTTGAATAAATCACTTCTATGGCTTATATTTGGTTTATTCTATTATCTGTCTAGTTAGAAAATGGTTCACGGGGATAATCCTGCTTTATGGTTATTTTGTCAGTGGCATAAAGTAGTTTCAATATTATCGTTAATCGTTATGTTCCTCTGGCAATAAATCTTGCTTCAAAATTAGCTATCGTGACAGGCTGTCTTGTTTGTTGGCAGTAGATCCAGAGCTCAGCATGACCTTCAGAACCAATCTGTGGCCTTCGTCTCCTGATATCTAAAAGTCACCATAAACTACACAATTTTTCATGTGGATTAAAATGTTAAGATTGTTTGGTTTATCAGATGTTGTAACAAAAACAAACGAGAGGCACAGAGATTTTATTCAGAATAGTTACTTCTCTCGGTGGAGTAACACTATACTGTGGAACATTCCAAGCAAAGCAGTAACTTCTCCATGGAGATAGTAAAAGAAAAAGTTGTTTAAGTGAAGATGTTTCACCGCTCCTTCAGGCCCTCCCCCGGAAAGGTTACATAGTGCAGGTTTAAAGTCTAGGCCTGTAGCACCAAACACTGCTGTAGATTAGACCATAGTTCTCCTCTCTCACTGATTGTGGGAGTTCATACTGAGCCAGGTGATGCAGGTGCTGATGAATGTTGTGCCCCTCAAACGCTGCTCTGCCTGGGTCTCCGATAAGCACTGTGGCTCCATGAGTTTTAATGCAGATGTCCAACCAGCCGTGCAGAGCTGTAGCCAGGGTCTCATCATAAAACATGTCTCCCAGGAGAATCAGGTCAAAGGGCATGGGCTCCGAGCTTATCATGTTGTCGGCAGAACACACAGGGGGAGGCAGGTTGTTCAGTTCTGAATTCATGACGGTCACAAGTCCTGCAACTTAAGACGATATAAATTTGTATTAGCGTCATATTAAAGGACCTTGTTCTAGATCTTTGCTGTAGGGATTATAATGAAAATATGCATGGGTTTCAGCAACATTTTGAGGACTTTTCCCCTTTCAAAAGACAGGGTATTTGTTAATCGCCATGGCAACAGTCATCAGTCTGAAACCCATGTATATTAGCCCTGGACTTAATGTGGCTGTTATTATGTGGAATATGTAGTGACGCCTCATTAAAAAATAAAACTCTAGGTGCTATTTTCTATGTATTTCTATGTTTTCAGAATGGTGAAAAAATAGGGCCACAGCAATTGACAATTTAAGTAAAATATCCAATATTTTTAATGGTGAAAAGTTCTAATTCTCCATAACAGGAAGCTAAACCCATGAATTGACACCTGGTTAATTGCAGTAGTGGAAGAAGTACTTAATGCTGTTATTTAAGTAAAAGTTTCACATGAAAAGAACTACTTAAGTAAAACTATTGAAGTACTCATTTAAAAGAGTAAAAGTAAAAGTATTTTGGGCAGGATTTGAGCTCTAATAAAGCTTCAAATGTAGTAATTTTGATAAAGATTTTGCTGAATTTTGTTCAACAGAAACAAATACATTGATTTTTTTATTTGTATATTTTTGTTTGCTCAAATTATGAACTTGAAAAATAAACCCCAGACTTTTCAGCAGGTCTCAAACTATAAAATATATTTTACTTTTCAGTCCAGTTCTTAAATGTAGTGGAGTAGAAAGTACAGATACTGCTCTCAAATGTAGTGAACTGTATCTGAACTTCTGTAGAGTACTTTACTGTTTTTATTTTGTTAGTTCCACCACTGGTAAATTGACAGATAAGTGATTTACCAGTGTCAATATCGTTGGCAGTAACGTGCTTAGCTCCACACTTTGTGGCTGCAATGGCTGAAGCTCCACAGCCACTGCCCAGGTCCAGCACAGCTCTGCCCCTGCATACCTCTGGATTATCCATTATGTATCTGGAAGACAAATAGAGCTGTCTAACATTGGCCTAAAAGCAACAAATCACCCGTTTCGTGACATAGTTCTAGCTAACCTCGAAACGGCCTGTCCCCCGGGCCAGTAAATTGCCCAGAATGGGTCACTAAAAGGCCATAATTCAGGTCTTTCTTTCCAGAATCTGCATTTTGGGGTGAACAGTCTCAGGCGGATCTCAGGGGTCAGAGACTGGTCCCCCACTACTTCAGTGTTATCTAAAATAAATCTCCGAATAAACCCATCAGTGTGACAGCTGCGTGCTCTTAGTAGCCTTTCTAAAGATGATTTAAAGACACCAAAAAGCACAGAGACGCGTGAGAGGTGCATGTTTACATTAGCTACATGTGTCACAAACCTGCTAGCATTTGTGTGGTATAAACTACACGAAAAGCAAAACAGCTACACAACATTTTGGAGATTATTTGCCAGAAAAAAAATCACCAAAAACGCGTGTGCTTGATAAAGAAAAGATAAGAATACACAAGATGAATCGCCTACTCTAGAATGTAAACATTTAACCCGGACACTTTTGAGCGACACACAAGTTCCCACACTTAAATGCTTCCGCCATTAATCATCTGGGTTCCTAGTTCCTACTGGGGATAAACAGTGAAAATAGGCCACAGGTTTGTATCAATGTTCATTAAAAATAACACTAACACTATTTTAGCCTTGTTCTGGGCTAAGTAATAAAATAAAAATGTAACAAAACACGTGTGTGGTTTACACTCTATAATATAACCGAGATCCTACACAGTTTGGTAAAATAATCTTATGTCTGCTTGGCTTTGTCTAAAGAAGCCATAGACTGTATACAATCATAATTATTTACTAAAAAGCAAACAAGCTACAACCACATGACTTACTGTATCAAAAGTAGACGGGGTGCAGCTCCCCCTGTCGGCAACTCTCTGTAATTGCGCACCGCCCAATTAAAAAATCTTGACAGTAAAATGAGGTTATGTGGAAGTAAAAATCGAAGTAATTATAAGCCCACGTGTTTCTGAGTCATATTCTGCTCGTGTTTCTAAATATGATGCAACAATATCTCACTGACTGTCATCCATTTGGCTTTAGCTGCTGCAGTGTGAAGTAAAGGTAAAGTGGGACTAATTCACAAACTGTATAAAGAATATATTTATATCTATATATATATATGTACAGTCTATGACCCAATTTACATTTGGCTTATATAAGAGTAAATAGGCCTAGATGTCACAGTTAGGGTGACCAGATTCCCAGTTTTGAGCCCTGTGTCCACAGTCCCAGCAGATTTATCCAAAAACACTGATTTGTCCCAGTTTTATACAAGAAATGTTCCAGGTGTCCCTACTTTTGACCAATTTGATCCCCACCAACAGTAAAGAGGGGTATATATTATCATTTGTTTAGCTAAATACAGAAATAACAATAAAACAAGAAGAAATTAGTCAAAAATAGGCCCTTTGCATAATAATTACAAGGTCTTTTAACAATTTTACTACCAACAATGTGTCCCAAATCCCACTCTCGACATAAACATCATTAGTTGAGCGGTCAGATCCACTAACTCACAGGTTGATGGTGCGATTCTAGCTGCCACAGATGAATGCTGCTGTTGTGTCCTCGTCCCCAGTGTCTGTTACCCTGGTGTGTGACTGTGCGTGTGAGTGGGTGAGTGGTTCAGTGATATAAAGCTCTTTAAGTGCCTTGAAGGTGGAAAAGCTCTGTATAAAAGTGTGACCATGTGACCATATTGTCGTAACCTATAGTCCTACATTACAGCAGATCAGCCTATTGAGTTCATTTGTCTGAACTTAATTACAGCTTAATGTTCTTTGTGCTTGATTGCAGATTACAGGCCTGGTGCGTTTGTCCTCACTATAATCTGAAGGTGTTACAACCTGCAGCTTTGTGCTATTTTCAACCAAGATCTGTGTAAAATCTCTGTATAGACTGTTATTTGCAGAGTCCACCTGTGCACAAACCTTTTTTTTTTGTAGATTTTGTGTTGGCTACATACAAACAAACCAAAATAAAACTACTGGTATCAAAACATTCAAGAAGAAGTCTATGCTGGTTTATTATTTGCACCGATAAAACAAACTCTCCCACTACAGACAGAGTTTCTGCTGCAGTGGACCCAAAGCACAGCACTTAGATACTGTCGGAGGTCCAGGCCTTTCCCCAAGTACAACTTACATCCAGGTCAGTGTGTCTGGGCATTTGTCCTTCTCACCTCAGACAGGTAACACTTTTACCTTAACACCTGAGTAAAGGATTTATCAAACCATAGACATGTAAATGGGAAACACAAAGGTGCGCACAGCCTTCTTGTGAGATTAAAATGATTAGAGAGGGAAAAGTGTGGCTTGTAACACTTCTTACAGCAAAATCAACACACAAAACTACACTTTGTACCAGAGAAGCACACGACACACAACAGCAGTGACGAAAGACGCACTAAAGGGACGTCGGAATAGTTCTAAATGTGATGTGCTGCTATGAGGGAGGCTGTGTTAGTCCCATTTATTCAGTATTTTACCAGGTGCATTGATAAAACCTTCTGCCAGGTCAAGAGGCAGCGTCATACAGCACAAACACATCAGTCATAATGGGAAACAGTGAAAGTTTTGCAGATTAAAGAGATAAAAGTGGTAAAAGCATGTGCACTGATCCTGTAAAACACTTGAGTTTTTAAAAGGTAAAAACTCAGTTTTAAAGTCTGTTGGAGGAGGTTCTGGTTCTTGCTGCAGAGAAATGAAATAAGAAGTGGAGGATTAGTGATGTGACGTTCATGAACAAGTTGAATCTTTTGGTCCTTAACTTGAACGACTGGAACCGGATCTCAATTTTTAAAAGAGCCAAATCTTTTTCTTTCAAATTTTTCTGCATTTTTATTCTGATAAACTCTGGACCAACACAAGAATCAGAAGAAGCAGAGCAGGAAACATGAGCGAGAACTTGGTGAACAAAAACTAAAAACGTATTTGGCATCATGATAGTTGGATCTTTATTGTTGTGGAGTGTTGTACTTGGATTGTTCATCATTTCAAACACTCCCACACTCTCAGTTTGAACTATTTTAAACACATCTGAGCCTTGGTCGTCTCTCAGTCATTATTTTGTTGTTAAAATTAGTTCTCACATTGGCTCCTGTCATAAATACATAGTAAAAGAGCCAGTCTTTTAAACGGCTCTTTGAAATGAACCGATCCAAATGATTCAGAGCCAAAAGTCCCATCGCTAATGTGGATGTTTAGCAGTGAGTCGAGACGTGTAAATGAACAAACAGAATCAAAATACAACTAATTAAAGTATAAATAATCATCATAAAATTAACATTAAAAGTGAAAAGTGCAGAATAAAACTTTCAGTCACAACCAGCGAAACAGAAGAGTTTGAGTCTGGATTTAAACAAGTCGAGGCCTGAGTCACATCTTCAGGAAGAATGTTCCAGGATTTACATAAAACTGAAACACTGATTCACCTGGTTTAGACCTGGTTTAGACCTGGTTTAGACCTGGTTTAGACCTGGTTTAGACCTGGTTTAGACCCTGTTTAGTCCTGGTTTAGACCTGGTTTAGACCCTGTTTTGTCCTGGTTTAGACCTGGTTTAGACCTGGTTTAGACCCTGTTTCATCCTGGTTTAGACCTGGTTTAGACCTGGTTTAGACCCTGTTTCATCCTGGTTTAGACCTGGTTTAGACCTGGTTTAGACCCTGTTTCATCCTGGTTTAGTCCTGGTTTAGACTCTGTTTAGTCCTGGTTTAGTCCTGGTTTAGACTCTGTTTAGTCCTGGTTTAGTCCTCGGTGTGAGATGAGACACAGAGACACAGGACACATGTGTGAAGAACTTCCTGGTTCTGCAGGATAAGTCTCTCTGAGTCTGGTTTTGACAGTTTACCTTTGATTTTTGACATGTTTTCGATGGTAAAAAGCTGCAGATGTTATTGATTTGATGTGGCTGTTAAAGTTCAAGTCTGAGTCCATTATTACCCATCGATTTCTCGCCTGATTTGAAAGAAATGGTTTATATTCTACCTGCAGTGTCCCATGTTTAAATACGTGTTTCCTATAGTCACTCTGCATCCCAGCCTTTATTTGCCTTGTTTGGAACCGAGGCTCGACACGCTGTGACTCTGAGCTAGTGTAACTCTGCTGAACTTGGCCGTGAGAAAGTCCAGCTTGGTTGCGGGAACTACCCGTCTGTGTTTGTTCTTTAAGTTTGTGTTGTTAATAATTAGTCAGTACACGGTGCGGTTCTCTGTGTTTTAATCTGTTTAACCAACATAAATACTCAGGAAAACCACGGCTCACACGGACAGCAGCTCTCGTGCCCAACTCTCATCAACATGTGCTCGTGATGCCAGGGCCACTTATCACTACCGGTCACCACAAGAGGGCGCTACTCCTTTAAAATGCATGTGCCCAATTAAAGGTAATGACAAGTGAAATCAAATAAATGTTATAAATGTTGTTAAATAAATGTTACGGCCTGACTCGTGTGACCAAAACAAAGGAAGAGAGCAGATAGTTTACAAAAATGTTCAAACTGTGCTAAAATTATGGTGATCAGCTGATGATCGTCTCCAAAAACAAACATTAATTAAAAAAAACATGACACAACAGCAGTTTCATTCAGGAGCTTTCATTCCATTAAAGACAGTACGGTTTCTGCGCATTTAAAGCTCCATCTGTTTTCTTCCTCTTATCCGGGGCCGGGTCACAGAGGCATCAGTCTAAGCCGGGACTCCCAGACTTCCCTCACCCCAGACACCTCCTCCAGCTCCTCCGGTGGGACCCCAAGGCGTTTCCAGGCCAGCCCAGAGACAAAGTCCCTCCAGCGTGTCCCGGGACTCCTCCTGGTGCATCCAGTGGCAGTAAATGTTTAAAATGTCTACACATAAATGCCAGGATGTTTCCTTAATCAGCCTATTTGTCTATTTATAAGAATTAAGTCTTAAATGTAGCAAAACGGCTCATTCATATAGATGGTAAACATGTTTATACAGCGCTGTTCCACCTTCAAGTCGCTCAAAGCGTTTTACATCAAGGAGCCACTCACACATTCACACATCAGTGCACACAGACACTCGGGCTGAAGTAGATTAAGTGTCTTGCCCAAGGACACAATCACAGCATTCATCTGTGGGAGCTGGAACTGCATCTCCAACCTGTGGATCAGTGGGTCTGAAGTTCTCTGAGTGATGTTCATGTCGAGAGCAGGATTTGAACTGTCAACTGGATAAATGATCTCAAACTTTTCACCTAAGTTAATATTTGGTCTAAAACAGGAGTAAACTACAGGTCGAAACAAGGACTAATCCCATAAGTGGATCCAGTTGTTACGGCACTAGGCCTTAAGTTCTTTTCATAGTTTGTATTTTTGTGTTTTATGTTTCGTGCGTGTCCCTGAATCTGTCCCTTTCCCTGTGAAATCCTGGCAGCCTGAGTCTTCGCTGATGATTGGAGGACTGGCCAATCCTGTGTCTCACCTGTAGCCGCCTCCAACCATTTAAGAAGATTCAGGACACGTGTTTGGAGCCTGTGTGTGTCCAGTCTGCCGTTTTGTACATGTAGTGTCTCTTTTGTCCTGTCACTTCTGTGTTAGTGACTCTGAGAAGATTTTGTTATACTATTGTAAAATTTGTGTCTTATTTAACTTTACTTTAGTGACGGTGAGATGAAGCCCCATGAAGCATCGATACTTTCAGCCAACTGTGCGGCACATGTACCCACACTTCATAAGGATTCATTTACTCTATAACGCCACCAAGAGGTCAGTAAAATGTACTACAATCTAGTTTCTACCTCAGCGCCATCAATGAACAAATGTACAAAACCAGTGACAGTGAAACACATTAGAAATAGAAATGTACTTGTGTTTATTAAACCCCAATATTTTTCATTAGTTTTATTTTAAAAAAGTCGTTTCTCTAAAGACTCAGGACTAAGGCGGTTCTGCTTTTTTGTGAGGATTTCTCCTGCTTTGGAAAAAATCCTCTCACAGGCCCAGATGAAGCTGGAGTCACAGGTTCATGAGGCCAGTGTGAAACATTTGGAAACTTATTTCTTTTCTTTCTCCTGCAGTGGCTCCTCCCTCATTTTATAATTACTATATGGTCGTGGTCGGTGCTTCAGGAAGATTCGAACATCATCACTTCACCTGGATTTTTACCGATTACTCGAACCACACTTCAAAACCTCGACACAGACGTCCCATCACTACTTTACTTTTGTTACTCTTTTGTTTAAAACCTTGCAAGTACCTTCTGTTTAAGTATTTTAGATCCATTTAGTTTAGTTTACCTTCTACAACCCTGTTTATTCAAGTACTTCTTACTCTACCTTTTTTTTGTTGTTTTTTGTTACTCCCCTGAAACTACACAAGCCCTACATGAGTCTGTTACTTAAGTAAAAGTACAGATAACAAAAAAAATACTCAAGTAAGCGTAAAAATCACATGAGAAAATCTACTTCAGTAACAGTATTAAAGCACCTGTTTAAAAATGTAATTAAAGCGTAAAAAGTTAAAGCATTTTGTGCAGATTTTGAGTCTTATGAGGCTTCAGACGTGGTGATTTTGTACTAATATTTAAACTGGGTAACACCAGTTTCCTCTGAATGTGACTCGAAGCAGACGCAGCCTCAGAGAAACACTGCAATACATGAACCACAAAAGAAAACGCAGACGATAAATGACAGAAGAATGCAGTATTTTCAGGGGGAGGGGCGACGGAAATGTGCACACTGATCAATATTTGCCCATAACGCTCTCATGTCAGCATGTGTTCTTTATTTATAGGCTGTGTGTTTTTAAAGCCTCCGCCCGATTCTGCTGATGGAGGCATTATTACACTGTACAAAACAAATTAACCCAGGCCACACCGGGCATGATTGACAGCTCAAATTGCCTCCAAACAGTGAATGGGCTGACAGTTCTCGCCCGGGCGCTTAAAATAGAGGCAGTAAAGGCACGTGCAGCATAATGACTTTAATTAAAGGTCTTTCAAAAGTGGCTCCGTGTGTAAGAGTGTGGCAGCTTCAGTCGGGAAATGAAAGTTTGTCAAATACGGCTGGAAACGTGCGGAATAATCAGGCCAAAGATGTATTTTTTGTTATATATATGACTACTTTCTATAATGGCTGACTATTTTAATGCTGTTAATGATGTTTTAGAATAAGACGGCAGATTATAAAGCCAAATGTCAAAAAAGAGCTTAAAAAATGTAAAATGTAATGTCTTTATTCACAAATATTCTCCCTGAAGCTCAGTCTATTTCACCTTTAGTTACAAATGTATTTTAAAAATGTCCACCTGTTTGTTTTTTGTTGATTTTATTGTACATTTTTCTTTCGTATCCATCCATCCAGGGCCGGTTCAGCCTATAAGCAGACTGAGCAGCTGCTTAGGGCCCCGAGGCCACCAGAGGGCCCCCAAGTTCTTGTGTGTTCTTATGACTGTGATAGTTGTGACATTCTGGATGTTTAGTGCCAGATAAACACAAAAATAACTAGTCGAGGTGATGAGAGCAGAGTCAGAATGTGTCAAATGTGAATCACCAACAGCTGAGCCAGGAGGGGCCCCAGAGAGAAAAGAAATTCAGCTTAGGGCCCCCTGAAAGCTGGGGCCGGCCCTGCATCCATCTTTTTCTGCTTATCCCGGGCCGGGTCTAAGCAGGGATTCCCACGCCTCAGAGGAAGTGTCTGGGGCGTGGGAAGTCTCGGATTTGACCCGTAGAGTCGACCGAGTGAAGAAATCAACGTGAACCGCAGCCGCACTGTCTGTACTCAAAAACTCTCTTTATATTTTATCTAAACTTCACTAAAATATGTTAATTTTACACCGAATCTGAAAATACATCACATGAGAAAGTCTACTCAAGTAAAAGTATTAAAGTACCTGTTTAAAAATGTACTTAGAGAGTAAAAAGTTAAAGCATTTCGTGCAGATTTTGATTCTTATGAAGCTTCAGACGTGCTGATTTTGTGCTAAAATTTGTGCTGAATTTTGTCCAACAGAAATAATGAAATAGGTCATTTATTTCCAGCTGTTTTAATTTGTATATTTTTGCTCAAACTATGAACGTGTTAAAATGAAACCCTCAGCCGTGTCTCAAACTATAATGAAAAATACTTTTACTATTCAGTTCAGCTGTGTATGTAGTGAAGCAGAAAGTACAGATACTGCTCTTAAATGTAGTAAAAGTCAAAGTACAACTGTAAAAGGTTCTTAAGTAAAGTACAAATACTCACCACTGAACAAAACTGATATAAAACAATCAAAATGAGACAAGGAGAGTTTCAAAGCCAAAACTGACTGGACTAACTCAAAAAACCGAACTATGAGCGGAACCAAAGTCTAATCGAAACTGATCTAAAAGAGCCTTGAAACGTCCAAGCTGCTTCTTCAGTTCTGGCCAAAAACAAAGTCTCCACCTGGATTTAACTAAGCAAACAGGTCTGAGCCTGTAGGTACGAGTCAGGTCTATGTTCAGCTCAAAGAACGAGGTCAGCTGACACCTGAATAAACTGAATCAATGGTTTGTTCTTCCCTGATGCTCGGGCAGATTCCAACATGACCAGGTTTCACGAGGCTCAAATAGTGACAGAGGTTCAGGAGAATCATTTTCACACATGGAGCCTCCACAGAGTCCAGACCTTAACCCCAGAGAGGATCTTTGTGCTGGAGAAGCTTTGTGCAGCGTCAGACTCGACCAGCATCAATGCAACATCTTCAAGAAACACTAAGGCAACACTGGATGGAAATAAATCTTGTGACATTGCAGAAGTGAAATCGAAACAATGCCACAGCGAATGAGCCGTAATTGGTATGTATCTTTTGTTTCTTTAGTTTGCTTTGGGTCTGAGGATGGAATCATAGATCTGTGAGAGATTATGCCTCAGGTCTCCATTCCTGTTTAAGGAAGGATTGTCTTTCCAAACAAAAATAGCTTCTTTAACTCCCCCTTTTGAGTTTGAGTTAAAGAAGCAAACAAAAGAAACAGAGAAGCAAACAAAAGAAACAAAAAGATGGCAATAAAAGGGTGAATCGGGGCATTAAAGGCTGAAACCGGAGACAATCGCTGTAAATATAAAGCAGCATCCAGCAGTAATCTGACCAGAACTGAAGATGATCAGCGAAACCTCTTCACTCCTACAACGGTTTGTCCAGTGACAGATTTAAACTTCGACTTTTGCTCTGGATCAGACCTGGACGACTGAGGGAGACACAGACAAGACGACAACTGATAAACCCTGTGTACAAACAAACATAATCCCAACATAATCCCACAGAGTATAGAGTACACATCATAAATATACACACTCACCTAAACCAACCTCCGAACCAAAGTCACCGGGCTCACATCCTCCAGCCGTGACAGACAGAGACAGATCTACCAGAATGCACCTCTCCTTTTGGGACTTCATATTTTGCATTTTAAACTGTGATTTGCGTTCTCCGGAGTCTCGGGGGAGCGAGCGTGTGGCGAGGCTATTTCCAAAGCCACGAGGTAATGGAAAAACCTGCAGAGAGCTATACCAGATCTGCTCCAATTATAAGAAATATACAGACACACATGAGCCCTGTTTTCAGTAATGAGACATAAGCAAAATCCAAACAAAAGCTGCCATTCTCTCCGGGGATTTCTACATATGAAAATGTTGCAGCTAAACAGAACAAAATGAGTGTTATTCCCACTTGAGTAACACGTCCCAGAGACCAGAGTCCTCACACATTAAAGGGCCCGTATGACGCTGTTTTCTGATCTGTTTAACACACAAACCTGCAGATTTAGGCTGAGTCCTTCGCTCAAACTGAAAAAACGCTCTGTTCCACCTTGTGATGTCATCCAGGAAGTGCTCCGCTGTGTTTTTAAACTCCACACACCTTCACTAGAATCATTTGGATCATCTCAGCACCTGGAATGTATGTTTTTGAGGAGGTAACAGCTTTATAATGTGACTTAAACCTCACAGGAGTCAGTTTTGTGCAATATAACACCTTTGGGTTGGTCTAGCAGGCGTCGCAGTGGTCTGAGTGCAGCGTGGTGTCTCTCGAGCGTGAGCCGGTGCATTGAGGGAGTGTTCTTTTCTGGTTGTTCAAGGTTAGCGTCGAGCCGTACTTGGGTTTTTTTTTTTTCAGATTTGTTCTTTTTTTGGATGTTCCCGCTTGAAAAGTCAGTGAGCTGTTGCAATGTCGTTTAAATCTCCCGAGGCAAACTGCTTTCACTTGTTTGGCTTTGTAAGTGCCTCTCATTTTAGACACAGTGTTTTATTATATTTGGGAATGAACCACGTCTTATGGGGTCTTTATCTACACGCTACTGCACAGCTTGTTTAGGGCTGTGTGATGGGAAGGATACTTGAATACTCGAATGTATTTAGTTACAGAATACCTGCATTAAAATGTAAGTAAAGTACAGATACCAGAGCAAAAAATACTCAAGTAAAAGTAAAATCATCACAATCAATCAGCTTAAGTAAAAGTATTAAAGTAGCTGTTTAAAAATGTGCTTAAAGAGGAAAAAGTAAGAGTATTTTTGCATAGATTTTAAGTCTTATAAAGCTTCAAATGTGGTGATTTTGGAACAGATTTGTGCTGATTTGTTTTCAGCAGAAACAATTAAATCAATTGTTTTTTCCAGCTGGTTTTATCTGTAAAGTCCTGTTAAAATGTAGTGGAGAAAGTGCAGATACTGCTCTCAAATGTAGTGAAGTAAAAGTAAAATTATCCACTTAAAATGTACTCAAGTAAAGTACAGATATGTCAAATTTATACTTACTACTTTTACTTCATTACCTTCCACCACTGGAATACTTAGAATACTTTTACACTGCAATATATTATAGTACGTCAAGACATGGCGCCCTATCATCTCGCCCAATCTCAACTTCACGGGCCGACCGCTGGAGCTCGAAGAGGACCTCAACAACGGCATCACACCGAGGATCCTAGCGCCAAAGCTAAAGGGCGTCGAGGCGATTGTTTAAACTGAGGTTGTGTTTTGTGGAAGTTTGAAAACGTTAGATGGACGACAAAAATCAGACTGAGTGTGTGGATGTGTTTAAAATAAATATCCCAAACAAAAATGTACAACTGTGGCGTAATATTTTTCTCTTGTGTGCTGTAGTGCAATACATTTAAAGTTGTATAATGTAACTTTAAATGCATAAAACATGACATATCACTACAAACAGCTTTAATCTTAATAAAAATTGCACTTTACAATCATTGCACAATTCCCATAATTGTACATTCTGCTCATTGCACATTCGCCATTATTGCACCATCCAAAATATTGTACATTTGTCCTTATTGTGCCATCCAAAATTTGTACATTCCTCATAATTGCACCAACCAAACTATTACACATTTCTATTATTGCACCATCCAAAATATTGCATATTCCCCATTTTTGCACCATCCAAAATATTGCACAGTTCCCATTATTGCACCATCCACAATATTGCACATTCCCCATTATTGCACCATCCAAAATATTGCACAGTTCCATTATTGCACCACCCAAACTATTACACATTTCTATTAGTGCACCATCCAAAATATTGCACAGTTCCATTATTGCACCATCCAAAAATATTGCACAATCTTATTATTGCACCGTCCCCATTATTTCAGTCAGTTTGGCCACATTCAGGACAGTTACATTTTATACCCACCGCTTTCATATTTTGCCCAAACATGCAAATATGACTCTATAAAAAAGTTAAAATCAAATTTAAGTCAAATCAGAAAAGAAGAAATTACATTGTAACGCCCAAAATTGCGTGATCAAGTACTGACGTGTATTCCTTATAATTTAGAAAGTAACTGTATTCTGAGTACCACCAAACGAAAGACTAACTGTACCAGAGTATGTATTTTCTGTAAATGTTTTCTTCCGACCGCTGTCTATATTTGCTTTATGTCCTGATGTTTCATGTTTTCTGCGAGCGCAGCAGGACTCACCATGTGCTTATCGTCTCACAGTTGCGTTCGCTGTCATCATCGTCTTATAGACAGAACAACAAACAGAGTCTTTACTCCTCAGATTTCTCGACCTTTGCGCCGTCTCCCTGGGCCTCGTAGATGATGTTCTCTTACGTAAATATTTGGATAGAGGTCGAAGGCGCCGCCGAGACGGAAACAGACGAGGTTCACGAAATACCGACGTTTGGCTGCTGTGGTTTATCACATTTAGTTTTCATGTCGGATTTGGATTTTTTATTAGAGTAGAGTTGAACTTAGACTCAGACTCAGACTCAGACTCAGACCAGACTCAGACTCAGACCAGACTCAGACCAGACTCAGACCAGACTCAGACTAGACTTAGGCCAAACTTAGACTCAGACTCAGAGTTAGACTTAGACCAGACTCAGACCAAATTTCGACTCAGACCAGAGTCAGACTTAGGCCAGACTCAGACTCAGACCAGACTCAGACTAGACCAGACTGAGACTCAGACTTAGACCAGACCGAGACTCAGACCAGACTCAGACTGAGACTCAGACCGAGACTCAGACCACCAGACTCAGACCCAGACTCAGACCAGACTCAGACTTAGACCAGACTGAGACTCAGACTGAGACTCAGACCAGACTCAGACTTAGACCAGACTGAGACTCAGACTGAGACTCAGACCAGAATCAGACTCAGACTTAGACCAGACTCAGACTCAGACTTAGACCAGACTCAGATTCAGATTCAGACTCAGACCGAGACTCAGACCGAGACTCAGACCGAGACTCAGACCAGACTCAGATTCAGATTCAGATTCAGACTGAGAGT